>JAURVB010012568.1:0-26559 GCA_033002965.1 Piper betle | reverse complement strand
TATAAAATGAAAGAAGGCCTAGGGTTTATGAAAACACACTTCGTTGCCGGGTAAATGGGTAAGTGATACGGTTCACTTTACTAGTTTAAACGGTTAAATGGTATGGTTTACTTAACCGGTTAACTAATACTTTCCACTTGACTGGGTAATTGATAATTAACCGGGTAGCGGGTAAATAATTTAAATAAATTCATGGATACCAACGTTCGATCCCACCGCGTCGATATATATATATATATATATATATATATATATATATATATATATATATATATCTATTCCAGGTCTTTACATACTTGAGTCATAAAATGTGAGCTTGTGGGAAACCATACTCTGATACCACCTGTAACAACCCGACCCAAAGTGCAACGTAATGGGCCTAAGTCATTTCTTTAAAATGGTTAACCCAAGTTAAAGATTTATAGTCCATAACCACATATAAATAGGATATTCTCCTAGTAGGTATTAAATGTGGGACTAGGTTGAGGGATCTTACAATCCACCCACCTTAGGAAATTTCGCCCCCAAAATGCCTATACTTGGCCTGTTGTTAGCCCCAGACCATGACCTTTCTAGCACGTGACTGGCAACCTAGCCAATGTCCCTAGTCCAACCCACCATCTAACATGGAATCAGGTTGCTCTGATACCACCTATAACGACCCGCCATTTTTCACAGTATTGTGGGCCTAACTAGCTAGGCGTTACTAAAAATTATACTAAACCAACCCTGTAACGACCAGCCCTAATTGGTCCGGGTGTTACTTATATGTTACATGATTTCTATTAAAACCATAAGTATGACTCATTCAAAGTAAATTCTAGTTAGTCAAGACAAAATAATAATAAGTTCCACAATCTTGGATCGTTTCCCAAAGCCACATGTCTAACACAAGAAAATAAAAGCAAGTCTCATTTATTATCCATTCTCCTACCCTGAGTTCGTAAAACAACCACCAACCATACTTTCATTCTTCCTTAAGTGAGCTGAAATCAAACAATCTTTATTAGCCTACATACCCATGTTGGGATCAAGCTCAATGTAGTTCTATAGGCTCTCAGGTCATTCTGAGATTAAAAGTTTGTCTCCCAGTTCATTCTCAAATTAGGTGGTCTCCCAGGTCATTCTGAGATTGGTCATTATTGGCTGTCAGGTCCATTCTGACATGTCCATTATTTGCTGTCAGGTCCATTGTAACATATCCATTTTTGGCTGTCAGGTCCATTCTGACATGTCCATTATTGGCTGTCAGGTCCATTCTGACATATCCATTATTGACTATTCGGTCTATTCTGACATGTCCATTATTGGCTGTCAGGTCTATTCTGACATATCTATTATTGGCTATCAGGTCCATTCTGACATATCTATTATTGGCTGTCAGGTCGATTCTAACATGTCCATTAACAAAACAACTAAGCAATTCAAAGAATCCCAACAATTCTTGCCAATCGAAGGATGAAGCAAAGCAGCACACCCACAACAAAACAAACACCCAACCCCAAAGACTCGTAGCAGTTCATACCAAGCAATCAACAAGTACCACATGCATAAGACGCTAGGGATTTAGTAACTTCGCAGGGTGTCTCCAACAAACCTTGCATGCAAGAATCCTAATGGAAACAAATAAGATGAGGGACGAAATACTCACGCAGAAATGGGGAGGTTGCCTGGGACGGAGAGGAGGCAAGAAGAATTGGACAGCTAGGAAAAGTTTCCCCCCCCCCTCAACAATCCCCTCCTCCTGCATATATATACACTTCAACCATTCCCTCCATTAAATTCTCATGCCCCATCATCCATAGGTATTTCCTAGGTTCAACGAGCCCCTTCATTAAATTCTCACACCCCATCATCCATTCATGAAAAGGTATTTTTTAAGTGACCTTAAGTCGAACCATTACCTATCGACTTAATAACCAACCATATTGGTTCATCAATATTTATTTCATAATATTTAGGTTCGAGTCTTGTAATAAAATCATGGTTTTTACAAGTCCTATTACTATCTATTTTTCCAGATGGTTGAGTTGAGTATACGTTGACCAGCACATATGCCACAGATTAGATGTAGACTCCGCAGGTCCATGCAGAGTATGTTTTCATACTCCTTGAGACATGTTGTACATGTACAGGTGTTCTCGTCGTCATTCTATCACAAAGAGCCCCTTCAATTGTAGTAAGTGGTTGTATAAATAGTTATGAAAGTCATAGCATGCAGTGGAGTCATAGCAGTTGTCCTTGTTCCATTATGGAATAGTGTGAGATAATTAATTTAGGACCAAGTTAGCTAGGATCTGGTGAGTAGTCTAGTTCCTCTTACAGGGACACTTGAGTGTTTGACATAGACTGGCTACATGGAGCCATACAGCTTATTAGCATTTACTTGTATTTGGTACTAGAGCCCATCATATGCTACCAAGACTCATAGGACACCCTACTGTAGCAACAAGATCTGGAGCAGAGTGCCTTGAGTGTACCCGTAGTGACCTATCACATTGATCAGGATCAGGGAGACATGGGTAGATTTTATGTCGCATACCTCGCACCGAGATAGTTTTCTTGATGTAGCTCAAACTAGTACCGTTCAACACTTTAGAGTACATGCTTGACCACCCAGTAGACCCTTAGGGGTGAGCTTAGGTTTTTCACATCGAGGTCATACATTTTAGTCTCCATAGTTTGTAGTGACCCTAACAGTTAGTCCAGTGAAATGACTAGTGCATGCATGGTCAGTCCAACGAGATGATTTGAGCATTCATGGTCAATCCAACGAGATGAATCAAGTATGTATGATCAGTGCAAATAGATGATACTAGCGTGTTTGGCATGCTTTGTCAGATGATTCTAGCATGTGTGGTCAGTCCAGCCATATGATTATAGCTTATATGGTTAATCCAATTAGATGATTCCATCATATATGGCATGTTTAGCCAGGTGATTTGACCACGTGTTGTCCTGTCCACCCAAATTAGTAGGGAGCTAGTGATCTTCATCAGTGTTCAGTGTTCCATCTTCATGTTGGCCTATTTGGGCCTTGAGCAGCTAGCTTTCGAGGGAGAGCTACCAGATTGCCAATGAGATGACTTCTTCAGTTGAGTCTTCCGATCGCAGTTGATGTACGAAATTTCAAGGATAGAAATTTTATGAGAGGTTGTAAAACCCCATTTTTGGGTTAGGGTTTACCTGATTTTAGTTTTCCCTATTTGGGTCAATATCGACTCAGTTCGAGTGAGCTCGAGCCAAACTAGTTTTCAGAATATAAGTATGGGGCCTAGATGGCCATGTGAGCATGTTATGGAGGTTAAGTATGCCCGACATACATATGACATTTACAGATATGATACCGTAGAGTATGAGTTCTCAATGTATACGCAAGGCCTATAGATGATTTTTATGGAGTTAGCCAGGATATTAGGCCTAGATCTAAGCTCTTGTAGCATTTAGGGTATCTCATTGCATGCATCATAAGGATTTCAGATCACCAAATTGTGCCCCTGTGAGCCCAACTTGATTGAGTTAAGGGTTTGAGGATGATTAGCATTTCTGCCTCGATTCCCGCCTTTAGAGTTGCTCTTGACTTTAGACGGTCTCAATCCAAGTTTTTCGTCCATATGTATATTGCAAACAACCATAGGTGGGCCCCACTAGGCTAAGAGTTGTCGGATGTCTAGATTATGACACATGGCATGATTTGAGCAATCCACTCATCGTTAAATTCATGCATGGATTTCCATATGTTTTTATTGCCATTTTCGGAGTTATTCACTCCTAGCGCCGCCGCCACTTTGGCTCACTACTGGCAACTCTTCGCCTCGCCTCAAACCACACCGTCGGTACGGCTGTGACCATCTTGCGGCCGGCTACCAGTCTGTACCCACCATAGCGATCGAGCCGCCACAATAGCCGCTAGAGACGGTGCTTTCATTGTTATTTTCTGCCGCTGCGCCACCCTTTCAGGCCATTTTCCGGCTCCAGTGAGCCACCACTGACCAATTTGACCACCCCCAAAACTTTATCTTACCTAGATCTACATTTTGAGACAACCCACCACCAACACCACGACCACAATCGCTGCCATCGATATCGCTACACCCGGCGGCGATCCGTCCCTTTCCTTGCCATTTTTCGACCAACCGATGGCAGGACTCTGCCCACTGCCACCAGCATTGTGATTCCTGTCCTCCCCTCCTTTGAACCCGATCGATGGCAGCCTCTGTCGTGCCTTCGTGGTCATATTCCGGTGATGGGCACCACTGCCACTGGTCTGGCCTATTTGCCGACCTCCCGTGACCATGTCCTCCAACTGCGACCACATCTACCAGATCGCGATCGTATCCACCTAGTCATGCCCGAGTTTGCCAGCCCATGCCATGTTCATGTCCATCAGCCCAGCCAACTCAGCCCATTTTCCAGTTAACCCATACCAAGTTGGTTCAACCCATTCAGTTCGGTCTGGTTCAGCTCATTTTCGGACTTTTTTGGTCCGTTCTTTCACTGTTTTCGGCAATTCGAGAACTTCTATATTTGTTTAGATACATATTCACATAATTTAGCATGTTTTAACGTTATGATTACTTTTGTTTATATATTACTTTATTGTTTATTTATTTATTATTATTATTCATTTCTTATTATTCGTGTATTTGTTGATTTTAATACATCTTTTTATGATTACTTATTATTATTAATGGTATATTTACTTATTAATATTAATCTTATTTATGTTTATTAAATTATATATATTTATTTATTTATCTATTTGCATCTTCGCGTGTATGTGATTATTTATTTTTATTTGATTATATATTCTTTTATTATGTAACTATGATATTATTAATATTCATTATTAATGAATATTAACTATTTATTTATTTATTTATTTATTTATTTATTAAATATATATATATATATATATATATGTTTACTAACATGGGTATATGTTGATATTTACACACGTTTACCCGTGCATTTATAGTGTAATTATTTTATTATCTTATAGTTAGAGTATTACTTATGTTCATGTTTATGTATTTATTATTTATCTAATTATCTATTGGTGCATTTTCTTGTTTATTTATTATTTAGTATTATTATATTCCAATTTGCATGCCAAATGTTTAGTTATAGGTTTGTTAGTTTTGTTTTCTCTGTTGTCATGTAATACTGATATGAGCACACACCATGAGCATGCATCATATAGAGATGTTAGTATTTTACTTAGTAGTGGGTCCTGATGTAGGTTTTGGAATATGAGCTTGCCGTAGATGTGCAGATACACTTGGAGCTTGGACCACAAATCCGTAGGACTCTCCCTCTCGCTTGACTCATTCCGTGTAGAGTTTGATCGTATTTTATACATAGGATGGCATCGACGGCGTTTTATTTCATCCCTCCAATGTCGGGGATTTAGATATCCTTTCTACGCATGTTTAATAACACTACAAGGATGAGATCCCTTGTTGGTTTTTGAACTTAACTTCCAAAAATATATGATACAAGCCTCTTCCAAAAGCCTATTATATAAGTACGATGCATTTTTACAGATTTCATAAATAAGAGAGTGAGTGATATGGAGATATGTATGAATCGCACTAGTACTCTTTCAAACCATGATGTAGTGCAGTGTATGATGGTACTGTGTAATGTAGCACATTTCCAAAAATTGTGGCACTAACTTAACTATTCCTTTTGCCATTCGAGTACTGTGACAGGTGACATTGAGGTGTGAGGGCGTAAGTGTTGTATGTGTGTATGAATATGATTATAAGCCATGTATGCGAGCCGACAATTGCTTAAGTATGTTTTCTTACTGCCCAGTGTGAGGCAATCTTGAAGTTTTATAAGTTTACATGGGTAATGGAATACCCATTTGTTAGATTGTAATAGTTATTTTTTGGACTAGTAACATTCCTTATTGACGGTTTTGATATAATATATGTAGGTTGTGCAAATCCTAAGTTGACTTTAGTGGGAGGATAGATAAACCTTACACACACTTGGGCTTAGCGCAGTTATTTACTTTCTTACTTCTATTTGCATTTGATGTATTTTGATGAATATTTAATAATGTCTCCCAATCTCATGACACCAAGCGGGTTGTTTCAATGGATTTTATCGATTGAGTCGTACCGACCAACAACTTTAAACATGACTCGACTCGATCGCAACATTTTTTATTTGTATCTCAAGTAAACCAAAATCGAGGTGTTACAAAAATAAACAAATATAAGGAAACTAGGTGGCAATAGATCTTCAAATGTCTTAGACCTAATACATATAGGCATTTGTAGGTCATTTCCTATGGCTTGTTGGAATGTTCAACAATATTTTATTATGTTCATAGATGATTATTCTCGCTATGGCTACCATTATCTCATTCATGAGAAGTCTCAAGCAATGGACGTATTTAAGGCATATAAGGCTGAAGTTGAGAACCAACTTGACAAAACTATTAACGCTTCCAGATCTAATCATGGTGGTGAATACTATTGTAGATAGGATAGAGCAGGTATACAACATCCATGACCATTTGCCAAATTCCTAGAAGAGTGTAGAATTATCCCACAATACACAATGCGAGGTACTCGTAGCATGATTGGTGTTGTTGAGAGATGAAACCAAACATTAATGACATGGTAAGAAGTTTGTTGTTCATACTACTTTACCTGATTCACTCTGGGGTAAGGCACTAAAGACAGCAGCATATCTTCTTAATTAAGTACTAAAAAGGCAACAGTTAAGAGACCTTATGAATTGTAGACTGGAAAATAACCTAGTATTAAGTATTTGCGCAATTGCGGTTGTCCAACTAAGGCAAGGTCTTATAGGCAAATAAAAGGAAAATGGACTTAAGAACAGTTAGTAGTTATTTTGTTGGGTACTCTAAACGGTCTCGAGGGTATAAGTTTTATGATCCCGCAATAAGGTCATTCTTTGAGACTGGAAATGCAACTTCTTTGAGGATGTTGAGTTGGGAGGGGGAAATGAAGTAAGAGACTATGTCTTTGAAGAAGAATCTATTTCTCTTCTTATGATTGTTCTTGATAATAATCAATAACATATTTCTGATGTTGTTCAAGAAACAATACCAAAATTACAAGGCAATATCGAGATTCTCTCTAATCACAATATTTAGTTTTACCTAAAGAGGAAAAATCAACAACCTCAAGAGAAAATGTCATTGAGGAGTTCCACAAGAGAAAGGAGAAATAAAATTCAGATTATTATATCATTTTTCTTCAAGAACACGAGGATAAAATTGGAATGATAGAAGTTGATCCAATCAACTTTCATCATGCCATGAAAAGTTCTAATTCTCAAAAGTGGATTGATGCCATGAATGAAGAGACGAAGTCCATGAAAAATAATGATGTTTGGCAACTTGTTCCATTGCCTGCAGGTGTGAAACTTATTAGTTGTAAATGGCTATTTAAAACCAAAAAGGATTGGAAAGGTAATGTAGAAAGATATAAAGTTGTCTTGTTGTGAAGGGCTTTACTTAAAAGGAAGACATCGTTTATAATGAAACTTTCTCTCAATTTCATCGAAAGACTCATTAAGGATAATTATGGCATTAGTGGCACATTTTGATCTTGAGTTACATTAGATGGATATAAAGACTGTGTTTCTAAATGGTGCATTGATGAAACAAGTTATATAGTGCAATCAAAAAACTTTGCATCAGAAGATTAAAAGAATATAGTTTGCAAATTAAAGAAATTCATCTATAGACTTAAGTAGGCTTCTCGTCAGTGGTATTACAAATTTGATCAATTTATTCTCTCATTCAGCTTTGAGATGAATGTGATTGATGATTATATATACCATAAGTTTAGTAAGAATAAGTATATTTTCTAGTTTTATATGTTGATTATATATTGTTTGCCAGTAATGACATATATTTTTTGCACGACACCAAGAGGTTTTTGTCAAAGAAATTTGAAATGAAAGATCTTGGAAAAAATACATCGGGATCGCTCTTGATGTATATTTGGATTATCAAAAAAGACCTATATAGAAAAAGTGCTTAAGAGATTTAGCATGCAAGGTTGTAAACTAGGAGATACCCCTATTTCTAAAGAAGACAAATTTAGTTTAACAACCCGCCTGAACCTAGACCCGGTGTTACTTAAAAATATAATTTGTTGTAAACATAACATTCTAGAACATGAATTGTAATACTACAAATAAGTCTAGAATTTATAAATCAAAAAATAAAACATGTTATGATAGCATATGACAATATAAAATAACTATCCCACAGTCTCAGACCGTTTCCCATAGCCACAATTATGACACAAGAGGGTAAAAGGAAGTCCAATTTATTATCGATTCACCATACCTATGTTGGTAAAAGAACCACCAACCACACTTCTATGCTTTAGTCCAAAGCTGCTCACCTACAGAGGCAATTCCACGTTAGTGATAAAACCACGAAGCCGCATAATTAAATGAAACAAGTCAATAAAATCCCTATTATCGTTTCAAGAGTCTTTTAGTTATTATGAGCCTATGTAGAGCTCGTTATATGCTCGGAGGGGTGGCCACCCCATCCAGCTACCATCCCATGCATGCCCACACATGCTACGTGGCCCACGGCCTGTAGTTACCAATATTTGCTATTGACTCACCCACTCGGTATCACAAATGTATAATGAACCGTCTTGCGCCATTGCGCCCTGTCACCACCTTTCGGCATGGGGGCAGGTGGTCAATCTTTCAGAGGGTGCTGCCTTATGCCGAATTGAGTCGACCTCGGTTGCGTTCCGGCGCATGGTGGTCAGATACTCAAGTTGACCAAGACTCCCACATAGTAATTTTAAGGGTGCAGCCCCGTATCAGACTGAGTCAATTCCTTGAACCGGTTTGCACTCGGTGCATGGTGGTCGAATCTGGGTTCAGGCCAACCAAGGCTACCCATAAGGGAAAATACAATATTTCAAATAATTATACGGACCTGGATAGTTCGTAAGTGAACCTCGCAACTGTGACCAACGATCCTAATCTAAACGAGAACATAAAATTATACATAAGTATAATTTTATTTGAATAGAAATGCATGCAAATAAATGACTAATATATATATCACTATTAAAATTCGACAATAATAAATATTAAATTATTCATGTGATATATTCATTTAAATCCTACTTTACATTTTAAATTAATTATCTAAATCATAATTAACACTTAACAAATAATAAATAATTATTAACTTATAAACAAATATTTAATTAGGATTATTAGTATATATTTTCCTTTTAGATCATAATTACTTAACCACAATTTTGATAATTTAGTTTACGGTTTTAAATCTTTAATTAATTAAGTCGTTCGATTAAATTATTTAAAATAATTTGATTATCCTAATTCAAAGATATTACCAATACAATTATTTTAAATTATTCAACTCAATGAAGTTTCGAACTTTATTTATATTCACAATCTTGATAATTTAGTTTACAGTTTTAAATCTTTAATTAATTAAGTAGTTCGATTAAATTATTTAAAATAATTTGGATTATCCTAATTCAAAGATATTACTAATACAATTATTTTAAATTATTCAACTCAATGAAATTTCGAACTTTATTTATTTTCACAATCTTGATAATTTAGTTTACAGTTTTAATTCTTTAATTAATTAAGTTGTTTGATTAAATTATTTAAAATGATTTGTATTATCGTAATTCAAAGATATTACTAATACAATTATTTTAAATTATTCAACTCAATGAAGTTTCGAACTTTATTTATTTTCATTAGGTTATTTAGGTTCAACGTTTATGATTTTTACCCGATTATAATTTAATAACCCATTTTCTACCTTACTGACTCGTTATTAAAATATTTACTTTATTTACCTAATATTAAATTTAATATGGTAAAGGTAAAATTTTTATTTTATTAAGTACTTACAATCCTCTAATTTAATTTAATCGCTTCTACTACGCCGATTAATTATCGACCGTTTTTCATTACCGTATTCTTTATTACTCGTGGCGATTTTGTACAATTGATTAATTAGTTTAGTAACTTTACCCATAACCCATTAAAATAATTATTTTTAAAGGTTTATTATGAGTTAGTATTATTTTTTACTCGAGCCGGTGTGGAGTCATCAATTATTTACAAGTTTGCCACCCCTTCTTCTTCTTCTTCCCCGACGCCATCCTTTGCACCCGACTCCAGCCGCCCTCCATCCACATTGTCGCCGCCACCACCGATCGCCTCTGGCCGCCGTCAATCGTCACCGTCCAGGCCCGCCGTGCTGTCGCAGTGTCACCCCGGTTGACCCCGGCCGCCTTCCATCCGCCGCGATGCCGGCATCACCACGCCTAGCGACACGTTTGCGTCGCCGATTCCACCGCCGGCAAGTGTTACTGCCCCAATTTGGTGGTCACCTCGACACCCTCGACCCTCTATCGACCTTCCCTGGCCAGATTGGAACCCATCGCCACTTAGGATGGCCAGATTTCTTCACCCATCGCCGTCGCCTCTGTTTTTGCCATTTACAACCTCAGGCCGGCATCCATACATGTGAGATCGGCCATACATTGATCGAAGAAGAGAGTAAGATCATCTTCCGACGTCGGAACGACCGTCACAACTGATTCCCGGTGAAGCTTGCCCATGATTTCCTATCTTGCCAACCTTGAGAACTCGTCGACCATTTCAGTTTAGCTTAGTTTCTTTCTTGTTGATTTTAAACTTTAATCCTCACGATTATCAAGCTTATTATCAAATTAAAATATGCATGCATGAAAATTAAGAATAGGGAGATAGGAAGAATACCCAAGCAAGGAAGAAGCCAGCTTTGGAAGGGGAGAAGGAAACGAGAGAATAAGATGAAGATGATGCCCCCTCACAAAATATAAAATAAAAATGACGGCTAGGTTATGTGAAAACACCCCAACACCTATATTTCTTTAACTGGGTAAATAATAAAATATAATAATTAACCGGGTAGATAATATAATATAATTAATAATATTAATTCTCCAACGTTCAATCCTTCCCTGACTAAGTCGAATATTTTTTTTCTCACGGTCTTTACAATCTCCCCAACTTAGAAATATTTCGTCCCCGAAATATTATAACGGCAACAAGGACAATCATGATTACTGGTTCATCCTATTAGAATGATAAGAATCTTATGTCACAAATAGGCTAGGGTATTTCCTTGCCATTTCTTGTTTAGTCTCCCATGTAGCTTCCTCTGACCCCTAATTTTTCCACAATACTTTTACCAAAGGAATTGCCTTGTTCCTGAGTGTCTTTATTTCTCTTGCCATGATGCAAATCGGCTTTTCCTCATAGGCTAAATTTGATTGTAACTCTAAGTCTTCAAAATTTGTGATTATATGATCTTCATCTCGTACATATTTCTTTAGCATTGACACATGGAAAACATTGTGTACTCCATCTAGGCTTGGTGGCAATGCTAGTCTATATGCACAATTTCCAACTTGATCCAAGATTGGGAACAGTATTATGAATCTTGGCTTCAACTTCCCTGATGTTCTAAATCTGATCACCCCCTTCCTAGGAGATATCTTTAGGTACACAAACTCCCCAACTTGGAACTCTAGGTCCCTCCTTCGAGTATCATCAAAACTCTTTTATCGATCCTGAACTGCCTTAAGCCTTTGCTGAATGAGTTTCACCTTTTCAGTTGCTTCCCTCACCATCTCTGGCCCGACTATAACTTCTTCGGTAGACTCTAGCCAGCACGATGGAGATCTACAGGGCCTACCATATAAGGCTTCAAATGGTGCCATCCCTATACTAGCTTGGTAAGAGTTATTGTAGGTGAATTCAGCCAAAGCTAAGTGTTTCTCCCAGTCACCTCCCTAGTCAAGTATGCAAGCTCTTAACAAATCTTCCAAAGTTTGAATAGTCCTCTCACTCTGACCATCAGTTTGGGGATGATATGCTGTACTCAGCTTGATTTGGGTCCCCATGGCTTTTTGGAAAGCTTCCCAGAAATGTGAGGTGAATAGGGGATCTCGGTCAGAGACTATCTCCTTTGGAATCCCATGCAACTTGACAATATTGTCGACATACAATCCTACCAGGTATTCAATAGTTCTCATTGATTTCGTGGGGATGAAGTGAGCTACCTTAGTTAGTTGGTCCACAACCACCCATATGGAGTCATGCTTCTTCTGAGTCCTTGGGAGCTTTGCAATAAAATCACATGTGACACACTCCCATTTCCAGGTTGGTATTTCTAAAGGTTGCAATAGTCCTCCAGGTAGTTGATGTTGGGCTTTGATCTGTTGGCAAGTCTGACACTTGGAGACAAAATCCACAACATCCCTCTTCATTCCAATCCACTAGTAGGTTCGCTTTAAATCCTGATACATTTTAGTAACTCTAGGGTGTATCGAGAACTTTGAGCGATGAGCCTCCTCCAAGATATTTCGTCTTAGTGCATCATCCTTGGGTACACACAACCTTCCTCTAAATCTGATCACACTATTGGAATCAGCTACAATGTCAGGAATCTTGTCCAACATTTCATTCAGCTCCTCATCATCCATTTGTGCTAGCTATAATCACGATCAACTACAATCGTTGGAAATAACCAAATTTGCTAGTAACCCTAGTTAGTTGCTCCACAGGGTTGATAGCCACCACTTCTGCTGACATGGCCCAAAGTCTAGCTAGCTGCTGACTTTTGTCCACTTTGCCCTTCCGACTCAACACGTCTGCTACCACATTCACTTTCCCTGGATGGTATAAGATTTGAAAGTCGTAGTCCTTCAAATACTCTATCCACCGCCTCTGTCGAAGGTTAAGGTCATTCTGGGTGAAGATATACTTCAAACTCTGGTGGTCAGTGAAGACTTCGAACTGGGCTCCATACAAGTAGTGTCTCCAAATCTTCAGGGCAAAAACCACTGCTGCCAGTTCCAAGTCATGGGTTGCATAATTTTGCTCATGAATCTTCAATTGACGAGAGGCATAGGCCACCACTTTACCTCCCTGCATAAGGACACATCCTAAACCCAACAGGGACGCATCACTGAAGACTACGAATCCTTCATTACCATTTGGCAGTGTCAAGACTGGTGCAGTTGTTAGACTCTTCTTCAGAGACTGGAAACTCTCCTCACACTTACTACTCCATTCGAACTTGACTCCCTTCCTTGTGAGTTTGGTCATCGGTGATGCTACTAAGGAGAAGTCTTTAATGAATTTCCTGTAGTAACCCGCTAAGCCAAGGAAGCTTCTGATGTCAGTGAGTGACTTGGGTTGTGGCCAATCAGTGACTGCTTTCACTTTTGATGGATCCACTGCAACTCCAGCCTTTGAGATAATATGACCAAGGAAGTTTACCTCCTTCAACCAGAAGTCACACTTTGAGAGCTTGGCGAACAGTTGATTTTCTCTCAGAACTTGAAGAGTAATGGACAGGTGCTTCACATGCTCTTCTTCATTATTTGAATAGACCAGAATGTCGTCCACAAACACGATAATAAACTTGTCCAAGTATGCGTGAAATACTATGTTCATGAGTGACATAAAGGCTGCTGGTGCATTTGTTAGACCAAAAGGCATGACCAAAAACTCATAATGTCCATATCGAGTTCGGAAAGCCATTTTCTGTATATCTGACTCCTTTACTCACAACTGGTGATAACCAGACCGCAAGTCTATCTTAGAAAATACTCCAGTTGTTTTTAGCTGATCAAACAAGTCATCAATCCTCGGTAAGGGGTACCGATTCTTGACTATCACTTGATTGAGTTGTGTGATAGTCAATACACAGCCAGAAGTGATCCATCTTTCTTCTTCACAAAAAGAACAGGGGCTCCCCAGGGTGAAGTACTTGGTCGGATGAAACCTACCTGCAACAACTCTTCTAGTTGACTCTTTAACTCCTTGAGTTCTGCTGGAGCCATGCGGTATGGTGCTTTAGAAATTGGTGTTACTCCAGGTGCTAGGTCAATGGCGAACTCCACTGCCCACTTAGGAGGTAGCCCTGGAAGTTTGCCTGGGAATACATCGAGAAACTCTGTTACCACATGAATCATGGACAACTCTTTGGGTTTTGACTCAGACTCAACTAAGTTAGCCAAAAAGGTTGCCAACCTCACTTGATGGCGGTGGGGCATAGACAGAGCCCTAAAAGCTTTTTCGGTAATGTCTATCCAGCTCTCCGCCTTCATTGGATCGATCCCTCCAATAAATAGTTCAGCTCCATTCTTCCTGAACTTTTCCACAGTGTAACGGTCACTATCATCAACAGCTGGCGGCATCACTTGTCGGACTACCGGTGGCACTGGGTTTGGATGCTCCCCCGCTTGCCCGGGTCATGCTAACCCTGCCCGCCCTTGGGCACTTCCCTGACCACCATCCGGGGTGATTCTGGGACCCGCTGCTGAGTTTGAGGCTCCATTCCCTGCTACCACTCCCAGTAACCGCTGAACAATATTCTGAACCACAGAATTTGTATTTGCTGAAGCCTGCGCCAGTCCCTGTATGGCCGTCAGGATCTAGGCCAACACATTCTCTGTGTTCAAATTTGACGGAGTAGATCGGTTTGTCTGTCTACGAGTGCCTGCCATCTGAAATGTCGAAAAAATTTTCCATCATGCTTCATTAATATGTTCTCTTTCAGTTATGACTTAGGTTTATTAGCGAATGAATTTGTTAATTAATAACACAACACAGTGGGAAAAGATAATTATTCGACTTTTCAACAAGGTACTTGAGTCATAAAATGAGAGCTAGTGGGAAACCGTGCTCTGATACCACCTATGACGACCCGCCTGAACTTGACTGGGTGTTACCTAAAATATAATTGATGTAACAATAACATTCTAGAACATGATTTCTTTTTATGAGTTATAAACTGCTAGACTTATTTGTTGTATTATGAATCATTTTCTAGAATGCTATTGCCACATCAATTATATTTTAGCTAACACCCAGTCCGGTTCGGGTGGGTTGTTACATATAGTCTCAATCAATGTCCTAAAAATGTCATAGAAGGAAAGGAAATGCAAAAGATTCCCTATACTTCAGTCGTAGGAAGTTTTATGTATACTCAAGTATGTGTGCGTCCAAATATTGCATATATTGTTGGCATGTTGGGCAGATATTTAAATAATCTAGGATTGGATCATGGGAAAGCGGCCAATAAAGTCATGAGGTATATCTAGAGAACAAAACATTACATGCTTAAATATCGGAAGTCAGATTAACTTGAGATCATTGGGTATTCTGATTCTGATTTTGCTGGATATCAATATAGACATTGATCCACTTCTGGCTATGTCTACCTATGTACTGGAGGAGTTATTTCTTAGAAGAGTGCTAAGCACATACTTATAGCTTCTTCTACCATAGCAACTGAATTCATAGCATATTATGACGCATTTAATCAGGGAATATGGTTGCAAAATTTTGTCACAGGGTTGCGCATTGTTGATAATATTGAAAGGCCACTTAAGTTATTATGGGACAATCAGTCTACAGTGTCATGTTCAAATAATAATAGGAGCTAATAGAGATCAAGTTCCTTGTTGTGTAAGAAAGAAATTAGAGTGATAAAGTTTCGGAAAAGTCTCTATAGAGCATATTAGAACAAACTCCATGGTTACAAATCCGCTTACTAAAAGTTTACCACCAAGGTCTTTCATGAGCATATTACTTATATAGGTGTAGTATCATTTGATGATATGCTACTTTAGTGGGTGTTTGTTTTGTTGCGGTATTTGGCTTACAATTCTCTCTTTTACTCTATTTTGATCATCTCATAAGGTTGGACTAGTTGAAAATAGGCATGTTCAAATCAAATTACATGTAATTTTTATGTCACACATCCACACTTGATCTATGTCATTTAATTATATTGATGTATGTGACAATAGATAAATTTAGTTACGATAAATGTAATGAAAATCACCTTGATCATATATTAACATTAATTAATGGATGAGATTGTTTTTTGAAAGAATAACATATGTTATTTTGGAGCTCATAAGGTTATATATACAATTATCTTTGTGCATATACATAGTCCAAGTGGGAGATTGTTGGATGTTATATAAATCTGGAATTGTATCATATGCTGTTATTTAAGGTTAACCTAAATTCAATTGATATATTAAAGTTAAGTATTTGTGGGCCATAAATAAAGGTGTGAAATTCAATGTGTGAATACTATAAATAAAGGTGTGGAATTCAATATGTAAAAACCATTTTTGTAATTTGTTTTTTATGATGGGTGAAATTGAAATTATTAAACTAATCTACAAATAAGGATGTTATAGCCCTTGAATTCATATGTAGTTTTTGTTCTAGCATCCCATTATCCTGTTTTTTAAAACTAGTATTGAATTTAGAAGATCAAAACCTAAGAAGGTAAATCATTTTACTTTTATGGATTCAGGTATGCTTCCGCTATCTAATTTTATTTACTTGATGATTTGATATGAAAACTAATAAAGTTTTGTTTTTAAGTTTATGTTTTTAAAGCTCTAAGAGTAACTTTCAACTCCATTGTGGGCTGGATTTGAGGATCAAAGGTTTCTAGATTTAGCAAAGTTCCTTTAGATTCTCTACTCTCCTGAAGTTGGATATTTCGTGAAGGCATTGCTTTACCTTTGTTCTTGAAGGATTTTGGTTCACCTGATATTGTTACATTTTGTCTTGGTGCATTACTATACTGATTTGGTATGTAACGATTTTTTTGAGGACGGTAGAGGGTATCCTCATGTTAGTAATGGGTCAGATTGGTTTGTTATCATTGGAACAGATGTGCTAGACTTTGCCAATGTTGGATGTTCAAATTTAGCCTTTAACGCTTTGAAGTGTTCAAATTGGTCATCTGCTGAATCATTGGTTTTTGGTGGATTGAGAATTGAATCAATATAATCTAACTCATTAGATTCAATTGTATTCATATTCTCAAGGTGTTGAAATGGTACGTGTTCAAAATTTTAAGGAGAATTGAGATCATCAACACGCTCTGTTTGCACAAGATAAGAACGAATTCGAATATTGAGATCAATATCAAAATAAAGCAATTGATCAGGATCAATAATCTGATGTTGAATGTGATAAAATGAAAAGAATTGAAAATCATCAATACTTTCCAAAATATTGGGTTCTTTAGAATAAATGATAGGATCTGTATTTATTTATCTAAAGAAGATTTTGCTTGAATTTGCCAAAGGTTATACTTTTTAGGTAAAGGTTTTACCTTGTAATTTTTAGGTAAAGGTTTTACCATGGAATTTTGAAGCATAGAAGTAATTTCTTTTATGTCTTGAGTAGATTTAGAGTTCGTTATCTGTTCCTGTATTAATTCTAACCTATTATTATAATTAGTAAACATGGTTAAAATTAAATTATGTTGATCTGTAGTTTGCATTATGTTAATACTCTTAGAGGGAGTAATGAAACCATAATGACTTGTATCTACTTCACCTTTATATGATGATATTGCAAGAGCCTTTATATTTGGTACCATGGATCTTTACACATTATCCCAAAAATGAATTTAGATGATTTAAAGCTGAATTAAGGATATCTAAATCATCCTTAATTTCAACCATTTTAGAATTAAGAATTCAGATGTTTTATGTCATTCTTTTACAACTTCTTGAATGTCTAATTCTATAGGTGTTGATTGTTTAAGCATAGGATTTGATTTCATAGCTTTAACACTATCTTGAGTATTAAATTATGAGACCGATTAATTTTAGATAAAATTTGATCTCAAGCGAAATTAATAGCATCTAATTTGATATTGAATTGGTCAAATGAGGTATTGCAAGTTCTCATGTGAGAATCCATGTTGTCTAAACATATTTGCTTTATTTAACTCAACTTTGTTCAGTAGAAAATTGAGATTTACATTTAACTCTTCATCTATTTGTTCATTTTCGTCTCCAAGGTCAGAAGAAACAGATTGTTGAGAATGATATTAATTAAATCTTACAATAGTATTATTGTGATGTTGATAAAGAATACCTGTAGTAAGAGTTAGAATTTCTTTTGAAGAATTAGCGAAGGATTGCAAATCCCCCACATTATTATTTGCATTAAAATTTGGAGGTTCCAATAATGGAATTCCTTTACTTCCTATTACATTTATCAACATCATCATAGACAATCACTAAGAGTTTTGCTCCTATTTTCTTCCTAAATAAACGTTTTATACCTAAATTGATTAGTCCAGAGTGAAAATAGACAAATTTATTAGTAAATCTTGACAAGTTACCTACAGGCTCGGTAGATACCAATGGTAGAACAACTTACTAATCTTCTTCAATATTAATTGGACGCTCTGAATTATCAGTTAATAATTCAGTGGGAAAATCCAAATTTACCCTTTTGATATAATTCTTTATGGTCGGGTAACTGCAGAGTATTATTAGGAAAATGTCCTAAATCTTGATCTATGCCAAGTATCTCAGTCAAGTGAATATTACTATTACGTGAAGTTTGTTTCACAAATTTTTGCGTTAATCCATATCCAGATGAAGAAGATCCTTCTCCAGATATTGATTCTAGATTAATTATGTTGCCAGTTATGGTCCTAGCGATGCTAGAAAAAGGTTTTAGTAATTTACTCATTACTATAAGAAGAAGAATCTGAAGATATTAAACTTTCCGCAAAGCCATCAGCAGTAATTGTATTATCTTCAAAAATGGAGAAATGCAAAAATCTGGTTTCAAATTCAAGACCCGATACAGGTAATAGTTGATCTTTTAATGAAGGACCAAACAATACAGTAATGTTCTCTTGTGATTTAAAAATAAGTATTGCACCATTCTCTTGATAGATATTAACAACTCTATAACAGAAGTTATGTTGAAATTCCAAAAGCCAATAAAACTTTTGAAAACTTATTAAACAAGTGTTGAGATTAAGGACAACCAAATTGGTCAATCTTAATCTATCCCAAATAGTGTGCATTTTTACTAGATGTCTAAGTCTATGAATCAAAGACAAAGGCATCAAAAATTAATACGTCTTCACTTGATTTTCATCAAGTTTTGCTTATCTTTTGCTATTGGAGCAGGAATATTGCAAAGAGGGATTAAACACTTTTTCTAATTTTAAAAAATCAAAAATTTTCATCTTAATAAAATAACTTGCAATCATAGCTAGTTAAGTAAATTAATAAACCTTATGAATATTAGGTTATAAAATATTTCTGTCAACTTCTCAAGATACACATGCTTAATATTTGAGGAAAACAAATAGTTGATTTCAAACGAATACTCTGTAACATATTAACCATCCGCTCTGATACCAAAAAGGGGATTTCCCAATTTAGCACACAACAATAAGTAATGTGAACAGAGATCGCACAAGCCGGGAAATCGACAGATCAAATGCTTCTTTAAAGCAATATTCTTATCAAAACTTAGTAATAAAAAGGTTAATTTTACCATTTATACTTAGAATTACTTGACTCAAGATGTAAGTCCCATTTTGGCAGGCTGTGCCGTGTTTGAGTCTAAAGGAGATATTTGCTAGGTTTATCGTCGGAGAATTTTGATTTTTAAATTGGTTAATTCTCGTTGTTTATCTTTAGTTTCCAAATTATGAGACCGATTAATTTTTGCTAAAATTTATCTAAAGCAAAATTAATAGCATCTAATTTGATATTGAATTGCTCAAATGAGGTATTGCAAGTTATTATGTGTGAATCAATGTTGTACAAATATTTTCGATTTATTTGTTCAACTTTCTTCATTAGAAAATTGAGATTTTACATTATTTGGGCACGAGATTTCAGCCCCCACTATTCAGTCTTTGCTTCGGGTTGAATGAAGGGGTTCGGTACGACCAAAGGCGCCCTTGCTGCGCAAAGAAATCATGCGAGCTAGAAAATAAACAAAAATAAAGAGATGCGAGAGAGGAAAGATGGGGGAAATTTTTACGTGGTTTCTTAGAGTTCAACTCAAATCCCTATGTCAATCTACGGTGAGATTGGTACTTACAATCCATTATTTCTTCTTTGATTTTACACTTATATAAAATAGTGAATTTTACCTCTTTTTATTTGATCCGTCTTTTGATAGTTTTGACTATAATGCCTTAGTTCGTCCCTTTTTGTCTTCAAATCATTAAAATAACCTCACAAATGGGCCTAGAACATTCAAAAGCGCTTGGGTAGCAAGTTTCACCACAACCCAAGGTATGCGAGGCTTTTAAATTATTTTATGGAGTAATAATGAACTACTGGACAACTTTGGGTTGGTTGAGAGCAAATAAATGTTGGACATGGATGGGTGGCACATGTGGCCTTGCTTTTCTCTCTACGTGTGCCGATCTCTTCCAATTCGGGCATGGACTGGTCGTGGATGCAATCTACCTTCGTGGTTGCGGATGAGCAGGCTTGCGAACATGATAAACGATAAATGGGCCCAACAAACCCCTTAGGCGGGTGGCAGTGGTAGCTTTGGTGGCTCCGGTGACGATGTTTCTGATGGCTGATGTTGGCAACGATCACCTAGATCGATAGATCTATGACTGGTGAGACCCTTGGAGGTGGTTCGATAATCTCTAGGAACGTCGGCTAGCTCGGTAGCAGTGAAAAGTTCCAGCGGCGCTATGTGTTGCCACGACCACTTATCACCGATTTCCAGGGACTGTGGTGGCTAAATGCGGTGGATCTTGATTGGGCTTGTAGCCAGTGATGAGAGGGACCTAGTAGAGGCGGATTTTTGTCCTTTGGTGACTCCTTTGCCCGACATGCATATGATAGTTTTAGTTATAATACAATAGAGAATGAGTTATCAGTATATACACGAGATATGCCTATGATTTTTTTATGAGTTAGCCAGGATTTTAAGCCTAGATCTATGCCTTTGCAGCGTTTAGTATCTATTTGGGATTTTCAGAGTATCTCATTGCATGCATCATAGGGATTTTAGATCATGGGATTGTGCCTGTGGGCCCGGCTTGATTGAGTTTAGGAATCGAGGCCTATTTAGCCTTCTTGCCTCAATTCCAGCCTATAGAGTCACTTTGAAGACTCGAATCAGTTTTGACTTTGGATAGTCTTGATACAAGCTTTCTATCCATATGTATATTGTATATACCCATAGCTGCGTTCCACTAGATCATGAGTTGTTAAAGGTTCAGATTGTGCATGTGGCAAGATCTAAGACATCCACATCAGCCCTACCATTCTCCATTTGATATTCATAACTTTCCCAAAGTTACACCATAGTGCCGCCACCACTTCTGGTTCCTCACTGGCTAATCACTACCTCGCCCTCAGCCACCAGACTGGCACCCCTATGACCGCCTTACAACCTGCTTTCCATTTGTACCATTCACAACCACCAACACCGCCACGAGCTCGCCGCCGGCGGAGAGCGTTGAAGCCGGTTTCGCCATCGCCGCCACCCTATCGGGCCGTTTTGTGGCACCTACTGAGCACCTTCAGCCAGTGCTGACCACCACACAGCTTCTAATTGCCGAGAGCTTTATTTTCAGACTGCCCATGACCACCACGGTGGCCGCTACCGCCTGCCGGCAAAGTCGCCGCACCTTGCGGCGATACCTCCCCATTTCTACCATTTTTCGGCCAACTTACGACCAGACTCTGCCGATCACCACTACCATCATGTTCCTCATCACATGGGTCATCGATCCTGACCAACGGTGACCTCAGCCTTGCCGTCGTCGGCATTTTGGCAACACACACCGCTGCCCTCATTCAGCCCATTTACTCATTGCCAGCGTTTGCATCCGCCAAGCCATGCCCGACTCAGCCTGCCCGTGCCCAAGTTCATGTCCATCATGTCCACCCAATTAACCCGGCCCATTTTCTAGTTGACCCAGATGAGCTGGTTCAGTTCGGTTCAGTTTGTTCTCGATTTGCATGCAACATATTTAGTTATAAGTTTGTTAGCATTATTTTCTTTTATTAGGATGATTGATAATATGAGTACACACCACGAGCATACATCATATAGGGACATTGGTGTTTTACTTAGCAGTGAGTTTCGATGTAGGTTATGAAATTTGTGCTCAACGTAGATGTGTCGATGCGCTTAGAGCTTGCACCACAGGTCTGTAAAACTCTTGATCTCTGCTTGGCTCCCTATGTGTAGAGTTTAATCCTATTTGTAACACCCGATTTTGGTTTACTTAAGAACCGAATTAGAAATGTTATGATCAAGTCAAGTCTCGTTTAAAGTTGTCGGTCAGTATGACTCGATTGATGAAATAGATCGAAATAACCTTCTTGGCGTCATGAGAATGGAAGACATTGTTAAATACACGTCAATACACACCGAACATAAATAAAAGTAAAAAAGTAAACAACTACACTTAACTCAAGTGTGTGTAGCATTTATCTGTCCTCACACCAGAGTCGACTCAAGATTGTAAGACTTACATATATTATATTAAAAATGTTAGTAACGAATGTTACTGGTCTAAAAAATAACTAATACAAACTAGCTAATGGGTATTCCATTACCAACAAAAACTTATGAAACTTCATGATTGCCTCATACTGGGCGGTAACCATTTGTACTTATGCAAGTGGCAGCTCCCATGTGCGGCTCATAATCATATTCACACATACAACGATTATGCCCTCACATCTTCCACGGTACTTGAGTGGCAAAAGGAACAGTTAATGGTTAGTGCCACAAATTTTGGAAATGCGCTGCATTACGTAGTGCCCTCATACACCGCACTATCTTAGGGTTTGAAGGAGTACTAGTGCAGTCCATATATATCTCCGTACCACTCATTATCTTATTCGTGAAATTCGTAAAAAAACGTGTACTGTCATAATAGGCTTAGGGAATAGCCTTGTATCATATATTCCTGGAGCTTAAATTCGAAAACTAACAAAGGATCTCATCTTTGTAATTTTATTAAACATGTGTAGAAAGCACAACTAAATGGCCCGACATCGGAGGGATGCAATAAAATGCCGCCGATGCCATCCTATGGAGAGATGGAGAGATGGAGAGTCCTACGGACTTATGGTCCAAGCTCAAAGGGTATTTACACATCTACGGGAAGCTCAGACTTTGAAACCCATATCGAAACCCACTACTAAGTAAAATACTAACATCTTTATATGATGCAAACTCGTGGCGTGTGTTCACATCATCAATACATCCTAACAAGAAAAGACTGCTAAATAAACATACCTCTAAACACACAACACGTAAATCTAAACATAACAAACAAAATAACAAATAACAAATAATAAATAAATAAATACATACAATCATGAATAAATAGATAGATAATAAATACATAACACAATTAGTACCCTAATTATGAAATAATAATATCATATACTATATATGTAAATGGTTAAAAATGAGTAAATATTATATATACTCATGTTAGTAATCATATGACAAATAAAGAAATAAATACATAATCATTCTATAAATAAATAAATATTTAATTTTAATTCATTATGAATAATAATAATATCATAGTCATCCTTATAGAATACATAATTCAATACAATTAAATAATAACATATATGCAAAGAACAAGTAAAAAAATAAATATATATATACAATCTAGTAAACATAAAAAGACTAACATTAATAAGTAAATATAATATTAATAATAACAAATAATCATGTAAACATATGTCGTATACGATAAATATATGCTATAAATAAATAAATAATAATAATAAATAACTAAATAAAAAAATACTTATAATATAAAATTATGCTAAATAATGTGAATATGCATATAAACTAATGTAAGGGTTTTTAAATGACCAAAAACGGAACAAGAACAGACGAAATAGGTCCGAAAATATGCTGAACCGGACAAACCGAGTGAACCGGACCAAACCGAGCTGAACCAGACCAAACCAAATTTACTGAACCAACCCGGTCTGTGTTACCTGGAAAATGGGCTGGGTTGGCTGAGCAGACCTGAACTCGACGTGCAGACTCGGACATGGGCTGGCGGGCTGGTGAAAAAGATCTAGTAGGTGGACCCGGTCGCAGGCATGTAGATGTGGTCGCAAGTAGGCAAACCGCGAACAAGGCAAAGAGGTAGAATAGAGGGCCACGGTACCCGTCGCTGGAGAATGTCGATGGTGGTGTGGGTCACCGCCGGTCAGGATCGACAGGGGGCGTGATGGGGGAGGTGCTGGTGATGACAACTGGCGGAGTCCGGCCACGAGCTAGCAAGAAAACAACAAGCAAGGAGGCAGATCGCCGCAAGGTGCGGTGATGTCGTCGATGGCAATTGCGGCTGTGGCGGTGGATGGTGTTGGTCCCAAACCGTAGATCTCGGCAAGGGGAAGCCATCGAGGTGGTCGGCCTGCCAGCTCAACTCGAACAGGTCGCGGCGGTGGTCAATACCGACCACAAAAACATCGTCACCAACGGCGATTGCGGTGGCGCCGGTGGCGATCGTGGGTACGGACTAATAGCCGGCCATGAGGTCGTCACTGTCGTACCAATCTGGTAGCCATAGGAGAGGCAGAGATTCACCAACGGCGAGCCGACGTGGCGGCCGCATTAAAACAGTGAAATTGTGGAATATCTGGGAAAATAATATGGTGAAGCCAGAGCTGGCATGGACGGCTTAGATCTGGCCACGTGGCATGATCAGAACATCCGACAACTCGTGGTCTAGTGGGACACACTTATGGGTGTATGAAATTTACATACGGATAAAAAGCTCGGATCAAGACTGTCCAAACTCGAAATGACTCAAGTCCTAAAATTGACTCTTTAGGTGGGAATCGTGGCAAGAAGGGTAACTGGGCCTCCAAACCATAGACGCAATTGAGCTAGGCCCATGGGGCACAATTCGATGGTCCAAAATCACTATGATGCATGCAATGCGATACCCTAAAAATCCCAAACAGATACTAAACGTTGCAACGGCCTAGTTCTAGGCCTAAAATCCTGGCTAACTCATAAAAACCATATGTAAACCTCGTGTATACACTGTTAACTCATGTATTACTATATCATAACTAAAACTATCATATGCCTGTGTGGGCATACTCAGCCTCAATAACATGCTCATATGGCAATTTGGACCTCATGCTCATATTCTTAAAATTGTTCTGGATCAAATTCGCTCGAACCAACTCGAGATTGCCCGAACTGAACAAAACTAAAATCAGGTAAAACACGAAGCTGGAATTGGGGTTTTACAATGTTTTTTATATAGGATGACATCAGCAATGTTTTATTGGATCCTTCTCTTGTTGGACCATTTAGCCGTATTTGTACACATGTTTAATAAAACTATAAGCATGATATCCCTTGTTGGTTTTCAAACTAAAGCTCTAGAAATATATGATATAAGCCTCTCCTTAAATGTATAATATAAGTATGCGCATTTTTACAGATTTCACGAATAAGAGATTGAGTGTATAGAGATATGTGTGGACCACACTAGTACTCCGTCAAACCCTGAGGTAGTGCGGTGCATGAGGGTACTGCATAACGAAGCACATTTCTAAAATTTGTGGCACTAACTTAACTATTCCTTTTGCTACTTGAATACCGTGGTGGGTGAAATATGGGAGATGTGAGGGCGTAAGCATTATATGCTTGAATATGAATATAAGCCGTGCATGCAAGCCGATACTTGTTTAAGTATGTTTGCTTACAGCCCAGTGTGAGGCAATTCTGAAGTTTTATAAGTTTCCTTGGGTAATGGAATACTTATTTGCGATTTTGTACTAGTTATTTTTCGGACCATTGACACTTGCTACTGACTTTTTTCATATTATATATGTAGGTATTAAAATCTTGAGTTAACTTTGGTGGGCGGACAAATAAACGCTAGACACACTTGAGCTCAGTGCTATTATTTTGTTCTTACTTTTATTTATATTTGACGTGTTTTGTTGCATATTTAACAATATTTTTCATTCTCATAACATCAAGTGGGTTGTTCCAATATATTTTATCAACCGAGTCTTACCGACCAACAACATTCAACTTGACTCGACTTGGTCGTAACATTTTTTATATGGTTCTCAGGTGAACCAAAATTGGAGTCTTACATACAGTGGGCGGCTTCTTTTTGCGTTTTCTGTGATGGCGGGCTTCTCCCACAATGGCTCTTAGATGGGTTTTGTTTCTAACTATGAGGGGAACTCAATGGAGGATGTGGTGTAGCCGGTGATGGCTTGGATCGACCGGATGAAGGACATAAAGAAGGCTGCTTTACAACTCCGACCAACAACTTTTCGAAGCTTTTCCAGCGAAGGAGGCCTTCTCCAATGGACTTCTCTGGCTAGGTTGTGTCGAGGGCAATGAAGTATTTGTAGGATCCATGGAGAGCATTCTCAATCTCACATTAACTTTGCCAAAAGCCTCAATATTCCAAGTTTTTAAGGCTACTTTAATAATACCGTAGAGCTTTTTGGAGAAAAAAATTGAGGATTTCGAACAATTTGGGAGGACCATTTATGTCTTTAAGCCACATACTAAAGAGTGGAATGGTATTGAACTATAAGGGAGGACAGTTCTCGAGCTTAAAGAGAATAGGACAATTATTGAAGGAACCAAGAAGGAGGCAATTGATATACCCTTTGGGAAATG
>JAURVB010012567.1:0-27753 GCA_033002965.1 Piper betle | reverse complement strand
ATCGATTGAACAGGACTTGAAGACGCATATAGAGACGCCCTTAGGCTGAGGGCGTCTCCATGGGCGTATGCAACAGGGGTTTCCAAAAAAATTTTCCCATTCCAGGGGTTGCATTGTCTAATCTCACTTATTCCATATTCCTTACAAGTAGGACTTTTATACGAAACATTTCCGAAAGAGCTCGTCTATGTACCTACAACCACAACTAAGATGGATCCTGAGTACCTTCCAAATAATTAATCATATTCACTTTAAGTTGATTTAATAAGCATCTCCCAAAAGTCGATTGCATTGATTCCCCGTTACCATAATCATTCATGTACTCCCTTTTAGCAGCCAAAGCTGAAAGCTTGACCCACTTGCACGTTTGGTAGGTATAATGCTGGAGAGGGCTTCCACAATAGCATAAGAACTGTAAAGTGGTGGCTCACAATCTTGAGGCGTATGTAATCAAGACCTTACGCCGCCCTTGAGTTTGAGGCCTACCAACAAATGCAGGAAAAAGAGTCTAGTGATTGGCCCTTAGTGCTGATCTTTAGGATAAACTAGCACATTAAAGTTTTGGGCTACCATCATGCCTGGCATGTGTTCGCACCCATGTGGGTTTCATACAACGCACTCATGTGGGTTTCATACAATTCTGTCTGCAAAGTCCAGCTCTGCTCTTATTTCCTTCACCACACAATTATCCTCTAAAAAATTTAGTGAACGTTAATAGCTTAGCTGTCTCATCGCCGACGCATCAATCTTTTTTGGGTTTCTATGTTTCCTGCATTATGGGCCTAGCATGTTTCCCCTAGCTCGTGAACTCATCATTAAACCGATATATATATATATATATAAAGTAAGAGCATTGTAAGTAATAGAGTGATAGTTTTGAAGTCAAAATTCTTACACATAATCAGAGCATAAGTTCGAGCCACCTTCTCCTATTTTTTTATGTTCGATAAAATTAAAATATTAATTTTAGTCACATTTCTTTCTCACAGTTTAAGATACCCTTATTAAATTAGCATGACACTTGCAAAGAAATGCCTAGTTGTGCAACTTACCTGTGAAAAGAATTTCACAATAAAAATTATTTAAAATAACTAATAATTATTAAAAAGCTTGACTTTGATATATATTTATTGACTATTCTTGATTATATTTAATACTAGATGTATGAGATTTGTTATAAAAAGAACAATGAGTGACCCATTTAAGCAGCAAAGTTGGTAAATCAAGTTGATTGATTTAGTTTTAGGATAAAATTCATGTCTTTTTATTGAACAATTTTTTCAAAAATATGTAATTGACGGGTCAATATTTTCTTTTTAAACTTGCCCATTGTAAGGGTGTCCTTGCGGTGTATGGAAGGGGCATAGTTGAAATTAATGGTAGAACAGAGAGGTAATAGCAATGATTTGACAAGTGACAAGGTCATGGATGCCATGCAGTGTACCTCAATTCAACTACAATTATATATATAGATATTAGTCAGACTGGCCGATTGCGCTCGATTCCAATCTTAACTGTGGCAGTTATCGTGGCTGCCAAAACTTCATGGATTCAGATATGAAGATGAAGTCCCCTAAACTTCCAGTAGACTCCATCGACTTTGTTTCTCGGGTCTGGTGCAACACTGCAATTCAAGTCAAGCAAGCATGAAATGGAGGATCGGTCTATAGCTCTCCAAGACGATTTGATCAAGATGATTAAGAACGACATGAAAGCTCCCCCTGTAAGTCTGAAATCTCTGTTTTTGCCAGAGTTATGATTTTGGATGGATCTAGCAATGGAGGTCATTTTCTGTGTTTGAATGTTTTTCAGAAAATGGAAGTCGAAGGTGTCGACGCATGGTCATTGCCCCGATGGAAATCCGATGATTTGAAGGTAGGATTTGTATCATTCGTTGCCACTAAAATCTGTGCACAACTAAACCATTTGGGTGTTAATTTTTTTTATTCATGTTTCTTCTGTAGTCCTGGATATGGCTCCAGAAGGCAATACACCCAGAATTGAACTACGATCGTTGCTTCCATAAAAGATGGGTATAATCCAGCCGATAAATATCTTTTGTATTTTTCTCTTGCGTATACATAAAACTCAATTTTAAATTCAAATTTACTAAACCAATTGTGGGTAACAATCAAAGAAATGTATTTAGACAGTCATTGAGCCTGCCCAAGAAGCTGTTCCCATTCAAGGACATCTCCATTAGGAAATGGCTCAAGGAGATGAAGCAAAAGCGCAAGGAGGAAGAGCGGCTAATGAAAGCAGAAGTTCATGCGGCTGTTTCCATTGCAAGTGTGGCCGCGGCCCTCGCCGCCGTGGCGGCGGATAGTGTGAATGAAAACCAGACGTATGCGTCGAAAGACGCCGCCGTGGCTTCGGCGGCGGCGCTGGTGGCGGCGCAGTGCGCTCAAATGGCGGCGGACATGGGTGCCGACCGGAAGCAGCTGAGCTCGGCCATGGGTTCGGCCATGAGTGCCACTGGAGTGAGCGAGATCTTGACCCTCACCGCCGCCGCTGCGACATGTAATTGCTTTCCAATCCATCTTCTCTGTTTTCGTGTTAGTGAACACTGTTTATGAGCCATTAAATTGGATTTTGCTCCATCTTAAACTCGGAAGAGTTTAGAATTCAAATCAACTGTTTATTCTGAGTCATAATAAATGATTACATATATATACAAATTATTTGAAAATGATGGTCTTAACATAGTTTTTAAACCTTGATTGCCATATTGTATGAAAAATTATGTGCTCAACATAATAATCGGACTCTTTTCTGGAATAATACTAAAAGTAAAATATTAACGCTTATTAATAGCTTAAAAAGAAATAAAGTTTTAATGCATGCATGATCATTTAATTTTAATTTAATGATTTAAAAAATTAGCAGTTGTTATTCCTTAAAAAAATTCTGTTTAAAATTGTAATAAAAGGGGAGCATACAAATTAGTCTGTTTAAAATTAAACTCAAACTGTACAATTTGAATAAGTTCATGACTATTTAATTTATTTTAAATTTAAAATTGGCTCGAAGTGCATGGTCAGGAACAAGAACATATTTCATTATAAAAAATCTGCCATATGTAATTGGATAAATAACAGTTTAGAATCTCTAATATTTTTGGGGTATCAGGTGGGGGAAAAAAGAGAAAAAAATTAAAATTGATAAATAAATCTTTTTTTTCTTGCAAACCAAATAGTTAAGTCAAATTAATATTTATAAAAACTTAGTCCAAGTACAAATTTATAGGTTTAACTCATTTCTTAAAAAATATTTAATTAAGTTAAAAATCTACATATGTATCTATTCTTATATATTAGATCTAACTTTAATAAATATTAAATACGAAACTAATTTTTATATGTTATTATAATCCACCTATTTTTAAAAAATTATATAATTGATTTTTTTCAACCCAAAGGTGACCACATAGTATATATTTAACTTGTGGTTAGCTCTCTAGCACATATGTAGGCCAACCACCTAATACGATCTTATGTCTGTTCTAATAGTATTTATTATGACTCGTGCTAAGTACCAACTCATGGTATTAACTCATCCATTTATAAATAATTATCTAAGTTAAAAATTTATAACCACATTTTCAATTATGCAATGGATTAATTTGTAGGAGTTATTAGGATACTTGTAAGACAGATCTATTTTTTAATCATTGTGTGCAATTTCAAATCTGCCCGACAGCATGTCTACCTTAGAATTTTGACACGGTTGAGTATACGTCTCCCATCGCATCATCTTTTGATCAGTTATTAGAAAAGGGTATCTGATGACTTTGATCTTGTGGGGGTCAGCTCTGAGAGGAGCAGCGGCACTTAAAGGAAGGCCAGGGCGCAAGGAGATGGAAGAGACGGGGAAGCAAATACTTCCTATCGACGGAAACAAGGAAAACAAAGGTAAGCTGGACTACGGGAGGTACAGGGCTCTTCTGGAGAAAGGATCCGAACTTTATGTCAAATCACCAGAGGGTAAGTGCGCCTTTACATACCTGTTTTATATGCCCAGATGCCCCGTATCTCTATTAAAATGTGTTAAATATGTCTTATCTTTCCCAACTTAACTTTTCTGAGAAACTTAGTGATGTGATGAGCAGTGGCTAGGAAACTGAGATTTGTTTCGGTCAAGCTGGATAGCCACGCTAAGGTGAACTGTCCTAACGAAATATTTATGATTAGTAATATTTATTAGCCATAAAATTGAGAGTTTTTATTAGAAATTAAAAATAAATTTTTGTTGCATGCAATAAAAATCATGAATGCAAATATTTAAAATTATAAAGAAATATTTCTAAAAAAATCATTATTCATTATTATTTAGAGTAGTAATCTCCTATAAAGACTTATAGTCAAGGCTTTAAGAACCAATCAGATATAAATAAAACATCCCCTATTAAATATCAATTAGTAACAGTTATTAAATTTTGGTAATAAATAAGGTCTATTACTCATGTATGTCTAATTACTCATTAGGTATTATAAATAATATTGATATAAAACCTTATAGCTGATTATTATTCTATTATTCATACTCTTTTCACCGACATTAATATTGGCAAACAAGTAAAAACATATAATTTCATATTTATGTATATGGTTAAAGACCTATAACTGTTCATAATATAACTATAATTCTATATTGAAATTTGCAGGTCATATTGAAACTTAAGAAGGCAACAAAGTTCAAGGGCTTTGCAATCACGAAAGAAAGTAAGTTGCAGATTTTACCAACCAGAAAAATACTAGAATATCTCTTCTGATGGCTTTTAAAAACCTATCAAAATTTGTAAAAAACTCGGTAAGACCTCCGCGCAACGCATGGGATATATGGTTTTCAAAATATTTTGCACTTTGTTTCTGTGCATGATAAAAATTGACTTTCATAAACCCTTGGATTAGCTTAAAAACTTTATTTTGTATTTGTAAGCCAATTCAGTTCAAACAATCAATCAAACAATAGGTTCATTCAATTAATATAAGCAGTTATGCTTATTCAAATATGGCTCGGGCTGAAATCAGAATTTTATATTATTAATATACTATGCTTATTTTTGTCAGATTTAAAATAGCTTAGAAGACATCTACTTGGGATAAAATTATATATTATCTCATTTAAATGAATGCAAGTAAAACTATTTAGAAGACTCATGCTATATTTAATAAGAAGTTAATATTATTACTAGGTGGAATTATAAATAGCTTAAAAGAAGACTCTTATCTAGAATAAATGTTAATATAATGGACAAAATTAAGGTGAGGTACTACACTTCATATAGCATATATGAGGTACATTTCCAATTCGAATCTTTTATTAGGCCTCACATAATGAAGTTATATGTATGCAAAGTATAAAGCATGAGTAGGATGTTAATAAAGTATTATTATTTTTGACACCATGATCTACTGTGTAGATTTTTTTAAAAAATACACTAGTTTAATAACATTTTGAAATTAATTTTTATAATAATTTCTTTGATATTTAATATGAAAGGGTTAAAAACATTAGATTGACTTAAAAATCTATAACCACCCTAAATTTTTTTTAAAAAATTTATATGTATGGATTTTCAATAATAGGGCCCGCTAATTACTCCAAATAGAAACAATAGCTCGTATAAGGTATATGAGCTTTAGCTTTTATATATATATCACTATTATAATATGATGGGTTAGAATCAACTATAGTACAACAAGCCTTCCAAAATGAATGAGAATATAAGTAGGCTTAAAATTGTCTACTAGGCAAGAAGCCCCCACACTTCATTTGTAAGGGGTTAAATAATGCGTTGGAGGCTTTTTAGTGGCGAAGATCACAAAACTTGGCAAATGCGCTAACAACAAAAATTTCCAAAACGTAAAATTATTATATCATGGAGTAAATTATGTTGAATGATATCTTTGTTTTTCCTTCCATTTCCTTTTTGCCAAGTAAACTTGGTTTTCTTTCAGGAGTGGTGATTGATGTCCATGAAGATTTGCCCAATGAAGAAGAGTGTCATTTCATAATTTTGACAACAAGTGAGGGACCAATATAGCTCGATATGAACGATAGCAAACAGTACAAGATCTGGATTGTGACTGTAAACCATTTGCTTATGCTTTCAACTTCCTATAGTGGATATGAGCTTCAACTGTATAGAAATTGAAGCCAGAGTATGGAAACTAGAGAAAGCTTGTTTCGAGCTCGTTCATCCCGGATTATAATAAAATTATCTATCATATGGTAGTAATTATGAGCCATTTAAGGTTCTCCTTGGTGAAGATTTTAGTCGAAAAGTACATCATTTTGAATCTAGCCAGGTTTTAATATTTAAATCTTTGGAACATACTAGGAATGAATCCATGCCATGTGTAGCTTGTTACATGTACACTTCAATTTTACACATAAACCCTTATCAAATGATATCTAAGAGATAATCTCCCATTTAAAAGATAAGCACCAATTGAATAACATATTTATTTTTAAAATTTTTTTTCATGTAATTTAATTAGTTAAATCTCATACTTTTCATTACTGCATGATTTTTTATCCAACCAACCCCCCCCCCTTTTTATTAATAAGAGTAGATAAATTTAAAAATTATTGTAGTCGAGTAAGGTGGAACAATTAAGATTGTGTCATAGATCTTTCCTGATCTAAGGGAGAGAGAAAGAGAGTCTCACTACAAAACCTCAAAGTAAAGCACGTAATGGCAAAGTCAATGGTATACACAACAACACATATGTACAACAACTGCGTATTTATAGACAAGAGAAAGAGAACACCAAAAGACCATGACATAGTCAACCTCCAGGAAACAAAGAGCTACCTTCCAAACACTTCACCTTGAGTATTGGAACACTCACCAATGAGTTTCTTTTTCATCTCCCACAATTTTCCTATGTAAAATCCAGTTTGTTTACTTGAGGGTTTTGAAGTCAGTTCAGTCTTTACCCAGATCAGGCTAGTTGGGTCTAATCATTCTTGCGACGGTTTGGCTATGGTATAGTATGTGTTCGCCCGACCCTAGTCTCCTTTGGCTTTGGTACCCCCATTGGATGATATGTGCCCGTTCTTTTCTTCGTTTGGTCGAGTTTAGTCTAGTTAGATGTTAGGACCAAGTCATTCACAAGTTCCTAGCCCTTGTGGCACCCGTAGCACAGTTTTCAAGATCGACCCTGGTCACCTTAGGGTACAAACCCCAAGTGCGCACAACTTGCACTTGGTGTAAAGGTGCCCTGTTAGCCCCCTTGCGCCTACAATTAGCAAGTTTAGGGTTTTAGTTATGGGCACAAAGGCACTTGCATAGCGCCCTTGCACCCAAATTTGAAACCCCCCGTACTCCTTTTTCCCTGAATACAAAGGTGCTCGGCCAGCTCCCTTGTGTTGAGTAGTTTAACCTAGCCTTAAATGCCATTCGGTTCAATAGGTTGCATGCCCAAGTTTCCTGATTGTCTGTGGTCCGCCTTTCAGAGGCCAACGCAAAGGCGCTGGGAGGGTGCCCTTCCACTGGAACTTGTTACCATTTCTATAAAAAACCCCTTTCCCCTCATTATCTACCCTTTCCTCCTTTGCTTTGAACCTTCCCTTGGTGTTTGGCCTCTCCTCTCCTTCTCTAGCTATTCCCCACCTCTCCTAGCCTCTCCAAGCTTGGCCAAGTCCCTTGAGTGGTAGTTATTGGGGTTGGATACCCCAAGAGATCTCCTCTAAGAACCAATTGAGGTTGCACGGGTGAGCTTGTCAATCTAAGACACAGAGCTCTTCTTTGCTTCTCCTCTGCTTGGCTTCTGGAGTGTCAAATTTAATCATGTTTTAGACATAGGATAACATCGGCAATGTTTTGTCAGATCCCTTCGATGTTAGACCATTTGGGCATGTTTTTTTGTAATTTTAATAAAACTTTAAGGTTAATATCCCTTGATAGTTTTTAAAGGATAAGCTCTAGAAAGTTATTATACAAGTCCCAACCTAAACCTGATATATTTAAGTATATGAGGGTTTCTATTTTACGAAAAGAGAAATTAGTATTGGTAGATATGAATTGCACTAGTCCTGTTTCAACTCCTAAAGTAGTGAAATTTATGTCAGTACTACGTAACACAATACATTTCCGAAATTTGTGGCATTAACTTAAATGTTTCTTTGCCACCTGAGTACCATGACAAGTATTATATAGAGGATGTGAGGGCATAAGCTTTTTAGTATGAGTGTGATTCTGCCGTGCATGTGTGCCAACCTTTATAAATTAGTTAGTTCTACTGATATCCCTATGAGGCTTTCTGAATTTTCTATGTTTTTTGTAAGTAATAGAATACTCATTTGCTAGTTTTCATTATACAAGTAGTTATCATACTGGTAATCAAACTTGTTTGATTACTGACATTTTTTCTATAATTATATAGGTGAGGTCCCGTGGCGTTGGCCTTCCTAGGCATAAGGATGAGCGGCTCAGTAGTGGTGGTGGGGGCCTTATGTGCTATGTGTTTTATTTGGATTTATGTGCATTGGATGACTGTATTATTTTGTGGGTTTGTGCCCTGAGTTTGATTATGGATCATGTATGATTTGCATTGGGTATGATATGTTGTTTGTGCATGTGTGTTTAATATTTTATTTTATTTTATCATTATCAATTTGGAGCAGATATACTTTGGGCCGAAGGTAAACCATCGTCTGCTGGATGTATATGTCTTAAAGTCTCGAAACATACTGATGAGCAAAATTAGGTACACGAAACATATTTAGTTCCAACTGTGTATGTGTGTATGCAAAAAAATGTGGGTAGGAGGAGCATACACTTCATACTACGTGAAGAACTCACGCGAAGACCAGGTCTTAGGGTATGATGCCCTGACATCCGATGATGCCTCAGTGTTTATTTCTTTCTTATGGGGTATGTGAAATAGGTAACTACAACTTAGTGTTTACATTATCATAGTCATCTACATTAAGAAATCAAGTTACCTAATCAAATTTCTAAAACTAAGTCTAAGAACTGGATCATGTCACTCCATCTCCCAGGATACTCAAACTCTTAGCTACATTAAGGGTGTTACCTTCTTATAGCTCAAAGCGATCATTGCATATGTAAATCACCCTCTTAGTCCCAGGGGAGGTGCTACCTCTCTTGGGCTAATAGTGCTTATTTAGGACTCCTAAGATAAAGAACCATCCCAAGCAGTATGATTCTGCACACATTCTATGAAAACTTAGTAAGGTGTTTGTCTTAAGCCTCTTCGAGGGTTGGCATTCTCTTCCGTAAAGTTTGTACGTGATAGTCCAACAAGTAGCCTTCTGAAATATAATATCATGATTTGGTTCGTCCTTCCGGCCAAATTGTGGTGTTACATCCTCAAACTCTTCGCTCCTCTTTGTCCAACTCCATAAGTCCTAGATGGTTGATATCTGCTTCCGTAAACTTTATATGCGATAGTCCAATGAGTATCTTTCCAAACTATATATCACATTTGGTGCGTTCTTTGGGCTAAATTGGGGTGTTACATCCTCGAACTCTTTGCATCTCTTTGTCCAACTCCATAAGCTGTACGACTTCCCATGTAGTTGTATGCTTTCTCACCTTCATCATATAATGAGGGACTTCAAAAATTCTCCTCTCCCAAATAATGTGAAACACTCTTGGGTTTATTTTAGCATCATCTACATGGGGAGGGAGATGCAAATCCTACAATATTCCCTTCCTGACCCATGTGGAAACTCCTTGAAAAATCTTCCATTATGCATTGTTGTCGAACACCCATTGAAGTTGATGCCCCATTGTCAACCACGTGTCGACCATTATTACATGAGGGAAATATTGTAATATATCTCCCCTCCCCAGTCATGTGTAATGCTCTATTTCCCATAATTGGAACCTCTAGCACTTCTCCCTTACTTGCATAGAAGAAAGACCCTTTGCTAGCAATACCCAATAGCCATCTTGACGAAACACTAATAATCTTGATCTTCTAAATGAACCATTGTTCCATGAACCAAAGCTCACCTAGCTTTGATGCTACTATTGGGCATAGAATTATTAAGAGATTTTTAGAATTTAGTTAATGAGACCTTTCCATCAGGTCCACTAATCGAGCGAGCAAGTTGAGTTTTAGAGAAGATCAAACTTCGCTTGAATTAGCTCTACACTTGTTCGTACTCGATTCAAACTCGATCGAGTTTCAAACACCTATGTTTGAACTTGACTTGAAGTTAGATCTTATTGTTTGAGCTTGAACTACCCTATACAACACATAATTTACCAGCTCAAGCTCAGCTTGAACTAGGAGAAATACAAAGGTAGAAGAAACCATAAAGAATAATACTAGCGATTTTCATGATCAACATTCACTTAGGGACATTGAAAAAATGTAAACTCTGATTGCTATATAAGATAACAACTATAATTATTTCCTTTAAAACAAATCAAATGGAAGGTAAACTAAATTAAACATGGGGGAAAAAAACTTGAAGAAGCTTACCACAGCAATGACTTTATAACATAGTAATTGGGTACATGACTCCTACTTTGAAACCATCAGTCTATATCCATGCTCATGCACATGAACATGCCCTCCTCCACTGACTATACGATACTTATAATTGTGGAAAACAAATGAACTCAAAGGTGATAAAAAATTTTGTGACAGCAAACATGCTTTTTCTTTAACAAAATGCACAAAAATGATGCTTGTTTTAACAAAATAAGAAACAAATGTTTGACAATGCCTCGTCAACCTCTCCATCAATATTTCTTACAAAACAAACCCTTCCAAAAAATAGAAACTAAGATAAAAGTATACTTTTGTAAAGAACTGCAATAACAAAAATCCTAGACAATTCCTCTGCAATCTTCATTCAGATCCAACACAACGCTTCTTCAATCTTCATTTAGCCCCAACACAAATAATATACTTCAAAAAGTAGATTCTCATGCCAAAGAAAACCCCTAGTTCTGCATATCCTAGCAACAAAATAGTATATAGCAATATATATATTGTTGAAACAAAATTTTAAGACAACCTTCTACCTCAACACACTCATTTATCTTCACACATGACAAACTATAGAACTATATATGTAAAACCCCAAAAATAATTAGGTTATTTTATTACAGGTTTTATAAATATTAGAATTAATCTTAAATATTATTTAATTAAATTAATTATTCGGAATCAATATCATAAATTATCAAGTAAGACCTTTAGCACATCGGTATATTAGAATTATGGATGGCTTTAAATAATTTTTATTTATTTAATTTTTGGGATTGAGAGTTGTGAATGCTAGTTGACACCCATTCGCATTAACTCAATAGTTGATTTTTTTGACTTTTCATTATCACACAAATAATTAATTTAGTTATGTGTGATTATGTTCATTTCTATATAATCTAATGTAATGACTTCTTGAATTCACACTTATTTTTCTATAGAAAGAAGAATTATATTGATGTTAAATAAAACATGATCTCGATAGTTTGTGAGCACATGTGGCTCACAAAGGGAAGACTTTAGAGAAGTTTCATTCATATTAGGATCGTGTATCATAGTTGCGGGTGCTCAATACAATTCCATGTACGTATAAGTATTTAAAATACTATATATTCCTATTTGGGAACCTTGGTCTGCCTGATCCCACATTTGACCACCATGCGTTGAGCGCAACTGGGGTCAAAGAATTGACTCAATCCGACATGGGGCAGCACCCTTAAAATTCTCGAGAGATTAAATACTTGCCCCAATGCAGAAAGGGGTGATAGGGCACAGTGGTGCAAGACGACTCATTATACACTTGTGATACCGAGAGGGTGAGTCAATGACAAATATCGGTAACTATAGGCCGTGGGCCACATAGTGTGGGTGTGCATACATGGGATTGTAGCTGGATGGGGTGTCCACCTCTCTCGGCATAGTAAGAGCTCTAAATAGGCTCATAATCACTAAAAGACTTAAACTTAGACGTTGTGGAATATATTAACTTATTTCTTGTAATTATATGACTTAGTGTTTTTATCACTAACAGGAAATTGCCTCCGTAGGTATGAGCATTATGGAAATATGGGTAAAGTTGGGACAACTAGAGGACTCTGTTATTAGACTATCATTTTTGTCTCTTATATGTTGTTATACTTTTAAGTTGTTTGCATGATAGTGGGATTTCAATTCCGTTCATAAGGCTTAAATTATTCCAACTATTTGTTATATTAAATTTTATGTCATGGGTTTATTTTGAAATCTTAACAATTTATAGAAAATTAATTTATGAGACACTTAGTTTTATATAATAACACTTGGCTGGTGGCTCGGAACAGGCAGGTCATTACAGGTGGTATCAGAGCTGTGTTTCCCACGTAACCATGCAAATCAATCCTGACCTTGTTGAAAGTATAAGAGTCCATTGTCCCAAAGGTAAAAATTTCTTTTATATAAGCATTGATCATGTTTTAGATAGTAAGTAATTATAGGTATGTCACTTATGTGTCATGCTAGGTACATGTGACACTTAACCAATGAGTGTATATAAGACACCTTTACAATCGGAGGTGTTATCTATGTAGTGTGGGTGGTATGAGACACTTGTGTAATCTAGATGACACTATCCTAGGATAGTGTGCCCCACTTTAGCTATGCATATGAGTGACAATGCTTAAATCGAGAAAACAAATGGCTATTATATTTTCAAGGATAAAAATTTCCAAGCTGGGGAGATTGTAAAACCCCAAAAATAATTAAGAGTATTTTATTATGGGTTTTCTAAATATTAGAACAAATCTTAAATATTATTTAATTGATTTAATTCTTGGGAATCAATAACATAAATTATCAATTAGGATATTTAGCTTATTAGTAAAATGGAATTTAGTGATAGGATTAAATAAGTTTTATTTATTCAATTTTTGGGATTGAGAGTTGTGAATGCAAATTGTTACCCATTCGCATTAACTCAATAGTTAATTTTTTTGACTTTTTGTTATCACACAAATAGTTAATATAGTTATGTGTGATTATATTTGTTTCTATAAAATTTAATGTAATGACTTCTTAAATTCCACACTTATTCTTCTATATAAAGGAGAATTCTATTGATATTAAATAAAACATCATCTTAATAGTTAGGGGGCACATGTGGCTCACAAAGGGAAGACTTTAGAGAAGTTTTATTTATATTAGGATCTCGTGTCGCAGTTGCGGGTGCCTCAACACAATTCTAGGTACGTATAATTACTCGAAATGTTATATATTCCTATTTGGGAGCCTTGGTTGGCCTGAGTCTACATTCGACCACTATGCGCCGCACATAACTGGAGTCAAAGAATTGACTCAATCTGACACAGGGCAGCACCCTTAAAATTCTTGAGAGATTAAATACCTGCCCCAATGCCGAAAGGGGTGACAGGGCGCAGTGGCGCAAGATGACTCATTATGTACTTGTGATACCGAGAGGGTGAGTCAATGGCAAATATCGGTTACTAGAGGCCGTGGGCCACGTAGTGTGTGTGTGCATACATGGGATTGTAGCTGGATGGGGCAGCCACCCCTCCCAGCATAGTAAGAGCTCGACATAGGCTTATAATCACTAAAAGACTTAAACTCAGATGTTGTGGAATATATTAACTTGTTTCTTGTAGTTATATGGACTTAGTGTTTTATCATTAATGTGAAATTACCTCCGCAGATATGAGCATTATTAAAGGATGGGTAATGTTAGGACAGCTAGAGGACTATGTTATTAGACTATTATTTTTATCTCTTATATGTTGTTATACTTTTAAGTTGTTTGCATGGCAGGCGGATTTCAATTCAGTTTAGGGGACTTAGATTATTTCGAGCATTTGTTATATTAAATTTTATGTCATGATTTTATTTTAAAATCTTGAAAATTTATAGAAAATTAATTTATGAGACACTTAATTTTATATAGTAACATTTGGCTCGTGGCTCAGAACGGGCGAGTCGTTACAATATGTTTGCCACTTAGATCGATGGTTTTAGTATTAGTTCACTTGTGAACTAGACTGAACATGATGTGACCGGTCTATGTTAGCCACTTATATGTTATGAGGAGTTGTTTGTTGCTTTGTGTGCCAAGGCTCTACGCGCCCTAGTGCTAGATACCTCGGTTAGGCACAATGTCACAACGACTTTTCTTTTTACTTAGTGTGTTGTGCTATATCTAGATTCTTAGGACTGTGTCCCTGCATGTGTAGATGCATCTCATGTGTGTTAGTGTGTTTGTCTGGCTTGTTCCGTGAAAACGCTAAGAAAGGGGCTTAAAAGGTTGTGCACCTAAATGTTGGACCAATGCCCAAGTGCGAGCAAGGGTTTGATTTTACCACGTGAGTCAACCCATTAACACATAAGTGCCCTCCCATCTCACTAGTGCCCATCAGTTTTGTTTCAACCTGAGGGTTGCCTCGTCCCACCGCCATTGCACTCCCAGAGTGCTCTAGCACCAATCCTTCCTTATTTTTAGGCCGTTGCGAGCACACAGTGCCTTAGCACTCAACCCTTGTCCTATCCATGGCAGATAGGTGGTAGCTTCTGATTGGCTAGCGTGGTTGGCACCCCAGCACTAGCCCCAGCACCTTAGTGCACACCTTTCTAGTGCCCTAGCGTTGTGTGAGTGCCTTAGCACTTGGTTGTTTTTCAATTTCTATAAAACCCCACCTTCTCCTCTTTCTCCTCCTTTTTCCCATTCTCTCCATTGCTCATTCACCTTCCTTACCTTCCTCACTCTCCAAAATCCTCTCCAAAGCTTCCCCAGCCCCATGAAGCCCTCCTTGGTGCTCCAACCTTCCTCTTCTCCTTGTTCCTCTTCCTTCATCTCCCTCTTGTTATGCCTTCGCCTTTCTATTTTTTTTCTTTCCTTGGTTTTTCTTGATTGTAGTGTTGCTGTTTGTTGTTTCATTGTTGCTTTCTAGGTTTTTTAGGAAGTATTTTGTATGTTCCATGTCTTTGATTGCATAAGAATAGATTGTCATGGCATTTAGATGCATTTTGCTCTCATATATGCTTGTTTATGACCATCTATTGCTTGTTCAATGCCAACCTCATTTAATGCTAGAAAATGTATTATTTGGGTTGCTAGACTCCTAATTCACTATGCTACATGTCAATGTGCATCTCATGCATGTTAAGAAGCCGTAAAGTAGTTTGATCATGGCAGAAATTGCATAAAGTTGCTCTCTTTAACATAATCCAATTTTGTGAGGCTTGTTCCATGATTTTTATGCTTTTGTAGTGGTGTTCTTTTCCTGTAATCTTAGCCCAAGTTTAGATGTAAGAATTAGCTAATTACCACTAAAATTTCACACTAATTGGATATCATTAAGAGCATGAAGAAAATCTCAAATTATAGACTATGACCTTGTTCCTTGTGGAATAATGGTATTGATTGACACTAGGCTAATAAAACAAACTACTAAAAAAGTTCTAAAATCCTGGTAAGTTACTATAATAATCTAGTTAATGGATATTTAAAATATGCCAATTTTAAGCCTATTTGGAGCTTATTTGGCATGTTAATAAGTTATGTGCTTCAAAGTGGATAAGACTATAGGGTGAAATCCTAATTCCTGAGTTCACTTTGTAAAATATGTTATAATAGGTAAATGTTGGTAAAATTTCACGAAAGTTTTCCAAATTATGTGTTCCTTAATGCGATATTTGGATGCCTAGAAAGCCTAGAAATTTATAAATTCAAAGGGGCAACCCACTATCCTACAAGCTTAGACACAAAGCCCATTACTCTCGATTTTTCTCAGCCTTCCTTACTTTGAATTTGAGCCTACAATTTATAGTGGTCAAGCCCAATGTGTTAAGACCCAGAATAATTTTCCTCCGATTTATAAGCCACCTTAAGCCCATGAACCAGGCCAAGAAAATTCAGTGTACAACCCTGACCATTAGAATCCAGAACCCAACCCGTAGGTTATTAGGCCTAGTAATCTATTTAGCCCTTATGTCAGGCCCATAATAAAATTTAGGATGAACCCTTAGCCCGTTAGGAATAAGCCCACCAACTTTTAGCTCATTTAGAGCCCATTTAGGCAGATAGAAAATTTAGTCATGTGGAACTATCCAGATTAATTAGGATTAGAACCTGATTAGGGTTAATGGTATTTAATCCCTAATTAATGGCAAAACCCCACCATCCTAATTAATTTACATATGATGATAAGGAGTAATTAATTAACTTAATTAATGTAATTAATACATAAAGATGTGTTTATGTGTGATTAGAAGTTTTGGCTTGATTTGCGTACATAGAGTGATTAGTTGCATCTCATGCTAGGGTGCACATAGTGAGCTCGCCGAGTTAGGATGAAGAGCTCTACTCATCCAAGCTGTAGGTTTAGTCAAGTTTCGATGATAGGCTAGATTAGTGGAGTTTTATTGAATCCCACTAATATTAGGCCATTTAGCCGACTTTTTCGTGGCTTAACAAAACTTCAAACTTAAGAACTCTTAATAGTTTTTGAGCTTAATATCCGAAAATCTTACTATATTATTTCCCAACCAATACTTAATATATAAGTATTATGAGGGTTTTTTTAAGATGAGAGTTGTACAAAGAATGTGAAACTATACTAGTACTCCTATCACCCATATAAGGGCACTGAATAATTCAACACATTTTCTGAATTTGTGGCATGGGTTCTAGGCCATTTGAGTATTGTGGTGGGCAAAACAAGGAGTCAATGGTAACGGCATAAGTAAGTTGTGTGTTTACATTTTGTCATGCTTAGTGAGCCAACCATAACATTTGGGAGTGCTTAGATTGCCTCCCTTTACTACTTATTACCTTGTGAGGTATTTCTAGAACTTTCAATAATTTCCCCATGGATGCTATGACATTCATTTGTCAGTCTGATTATTTCAATTAGTTATTCTTAAACTCGGAAGTCTTTGGATTACTAAGGGTTGTCTATTATATTATATGGTGAGTTTCCTTGGCATTGGCCAGCGTTGGCGAATAGATCTTGAGGCACATGGTAGCGAGGGGTAGTTTTTATGTTTTTTGTCATGTGCTTATGTATTTTCTTTGAGGACGACCCTTATATTAAGTCTCGGACTTGTGTATTTTGGATTTTGATGATGAAACATTGATCGTGTGAATTGCATTATAATTTACTCTACGATTAGGTTAGAATGAACTAGAGCAATGTTATTCAATATTCAATTATGTTTGGTATAATTCAGAAATGTGATAACATTTTCGATTAATAATGGACTCGCTCGGACATAATGCTCGTTGGACTTGGACATAATCTTGGTCAACGTATTGTACAATTGGACGCGAATAAAGGTTGGAAAGTCATGGAAGACTTCTCGAAGACTAACAGTCATGTGGAGCCCAAAGCTTTAAATTGTTGAACTTATTTGAATTTGGATTCAAACTTGAGTGTGAAATTAGTGTTGGAATTTAGAGGAGCCTATTCCACATTAATGCTCAAAGTGGTTAGATGATACACAAACTATGGACTTATGTGGCTATATAAGGAGTTTGGTGCATCATGGAAGAGCTGCCCAATATCCGAATATTCAAAGTGTTTGAAGTATTTGAAGTATTCAAAATGGGAGTTTAGTTCAGAATAAGGTTTAAGTGCTACAATTGGGTATAAGCTTTAGTGTGTCAATCTTAGGGCTTTCTCAAGAGATAAAGCAATACTTTGTATTTTGTATTTTCTCTTGTGTTATAAAGATCATATTGATCATATGAGGATTTGGTTGAAAACAAGATTAGGTGTGATCTTATAGTGAGAGCCTACACTAGTGGTGTTTGTACACTCCAGAGGTGGAGTAGTGTGGTGGTTATAATTGTAAGTGTCAAGTTTCAGCTTATGGTGTTTGTAAACTCCAGGGGTGAAGGACAAGTGTGCCTTGTGAAGCCGGTTTGGGGTTGAGTGCACTAACGGACAAGTGGTTTGTGAAGCACTGGGGTGTGCTTGGTGAAGGACATATGGTTGTGCACTTATATTGTAACACTCATTCGATTTGGCCATATTGAAACATAAAAGCTCTACTCGACTGTAGAATATAGTGGCATATAAAAGAAGACGTACCAGTTGGAAACCTTTTAAAAATCTTGGTGTTTGATTCCTTGTCCTTACTCTCTTATGGTTTAATTGATTTCGACTAACATACTAATTGTTGCAAATTGTTTGATTGAACTTGTTCATTAGTACTTATTGTATTTATTTGATTTTGGTACTAAATCTTTGTAAAGTATTTTAGATATTCTACTGCACACTGAAAATGTCGTTTCAATTGGCATTTGAGAATTCAGTTAGGATTGTTGATTTTTGGATACCGAAAGCACCTAATGGCCATGGAGAGAAAGGCAAAAGCTTTTGAAGAGCAATCAACCACAACATTATCTTTCTTTGATGGTTCTAATTATATTTATTAGAAATCTAGGATGACAATCTTCCTAACTTCTTGTTGTTTTGATATAGTTGTGCTTGATGGACATATGGATCTTAAATCCAAAAGAGGGTTATGGGATGAAAAGGCAAAGGAAGCACATTCTTTAAATGCCAAAGCTATAAATGCATTATTTTGTCAACTTTATGAAACCGACTACACTAGGGAGTTACTAGGATTTCAACTTTATGATACAAGCAACTTCCTTTGGATCTCATCTGTAATCTGAAGACCATGACCACCAAGGAGTTACTAGGATTTCTTATTACTCATGAATACACCTTGGAAAAGGATCGGAAAAGAGAGTAGACAAGAAGAAAAAAGACTTTACTCTACAACTTTTGATGGAAAATATGGAAGGGCTGAATCAAGATTTTTATTCTAGAAACTTAAAGAATTTTGTAAATAAAAAGGCATTAGACAAAAAGGGTATGAAAAAGAATTAAAAACCCTAATGTATGAATGTAAAGGTTTAGGACATGTGAGAAATGAATGTTCAAACCTCATCAAGGAAGAGTAAAGTGATAAATGGAAAGAAAAAGAAAAAGAAAAAGGAAAAAAAGAAAAAGGAAAGAAAGTATTAAAAATCACATTACAAATTGATAATGAAATTGAACTAGAAGAACTCCTACAAGAATATTATTTTGTGGCAAATGATGAGGAGGAAGAAGTTGAGAAATGTGTTTACACACCTCTTATTATCCTTTGTGACCCCCTTGCTTACACTAGACTCTCTTGGATCAAAATTAGAAGAACAAGATTGTACTAGGAAAGGCTTACCTATGATCTTGTTTCTAGGTGCTCTTGTTTGTACCAAGGAGAGTGCTTGTAAAGAGGTAAGTTCAAGTATGTTTGAGTTGCTTATGAATTCGTAAAGAGTGGGAGTCTGTGTGAAACACCTTACTTGAAAAGGGGAGGTGTTTGGAAAAGGTTTAGTTTTTAAGGTTGTAAAGCTTCAGACATGTTTGGAGCTTTAGTGAGCTAAGATCCTTGGCACTTGGTGCTTGTGAAGGAATGCTTGTTGGAGAATCGAAGGGTGTTTGGAGTGCAAGCCTCTTTGGCACTTAAGGAGTGCTTGTGTAAGAGTCATTGCTTGGTGCTTGTAGGTTAGAAGTTGGTTTGCCGAGTGAAGCTACAAGGACCTTCGGACTAAAGGACTTGGTGAGCTAGAAGAAAGGATGTACCAGTTGGGAACTTTTTGAATAATTTATTTGTGTCCTCTCCCTTCTCTTTATCTTTGTGTACTTGTGATAATTGTTTATACCACTTGATTTGCACACTTGCTTAACTCCCTTATATTTGACTTGATCACAATTGGGAGAAGTTGTTTCAAATTCTAGGCCACCTCTCTACTTATATGGTTTGACTTGTTTACCAATACAAGTAACAATTTGGAATAGAACTCGTTGTGCTTCACACACAAACATTATTATTTGAATTCTATTTGACTACTTGCTTTGCCTATTCATTATTGTGCCTATTTGCCTATTGCTTTCTTATGCTTAAATTTGTTTTTGCATTATTGTCCAATCTTGTGATCTTTATAAGCTCTAAAGTTTTTGGAGATCTAACTATTTTGGACAAGTATTTGTAGTAGACTCTAACCCACATTAGGCCACCTTCAAATGACAATGAATGCAGTCTAAATGGTGAGGGATGACATTGGGCAGGCAGTTATTCCACCAAATGGTAAAGGTGCAAGACTGGATCAGCATGGTGGAATGTGCTCGACCACAACTGAGGAGATGGTTCAGGACACCAAAGTCATAACATGTACACTCCTCGTCCATTTAGCTCTTGTTGTTGTGTTGTTTGACTCTAGTAGCACGTATACCTTCATATCCAAGACATTTGTCGATAAGATTGGTGTACTAGGAGATGACCTAGGCTTTGATTTAGTAGTGTTTACTACAAGCGGAGTAGTTCACACCACCAGAGTGTGTGAGGGATATCTCTATCGTTATTTTGTGGTGTATCCTATTGACTCTTTTTATAGAGTTATCGATGAGAGAGTTTGATGTTATCTCTAGCATGGACTAGATGGCCAAGCATAGAGCATTGATTATTGAAAGAAGAAGGTCTAACTTCACTTGAAACGAAACATGAAGATTGCATTTCATAGTAGAGGTAGAGATCGAGGCTGCAATCTCATTTCCTTCCAAAGTACTCAAAGGCTAATTGATGGAGGATACAAGGTGTTTCTTGCCAATGTTGTAGCCACAATTGTGTAGTCAGGATTGACATTATAAGACATCCTAGTGGTCAGAGAGTTTGCTAATGTGTTTCTAGAGAAGGTGTTTATACTACACCTATCTTTAGGGCAATGTATCAGATGACACTACTTGCGCTTTGGGAGCTTAAGATTCAGCTACAGGAGTTGTTAGAACAGTGATTCATCAATCTGAGCAATTCCCTTTAGGGCGCTCCAGTCTTGTTCATCAGGAAGGAGGACGGTGGTACAAGGTTGTGCATCAATTGTTTATATAGTAGAACACTAAGAGGATTACATCACATGTGACTTTGTTACCCACTCACACACTTTTCACAAATAAATAGATGTCATATGGTTGATAGTTGACTATTTAACTAAGTCAGCTCACTTCATTCTGATCTGATGATTTACCTGATATCTACTTTGGCCAGATTGTATTGGGATCAGTTTGTCAGACTACATGGAATTCCTCGTCAGATTGTATTAAATAGGGACCCCATATTCTTATCAACCTTTTAGAGGTCCTTTCAGAGAGTGCTTGCTATGGAGCTCAAATCCAGCACATCCTATCTTCCTCAGAAATATGGCCAATCAGAGAAGACCTTTCATATCCTAGAGGAATTGCACAAGTCTTGCATGTTGGATTTGGTAAATCATGGAATGAGCACTTACCATTGGAAGAGTTTGATAGATGTCCTCAAATTTTGACTTTTCATACAAAACTCCTTCCTCAACAATGTCATAATCCCCTTCACCGTGAAGGATGTAGGATTTATATTAGACCTTATAATTAGAGGATAAAAGGTGGATATGGTGAAACTCAACAATGTGAGTCCCTATGCTTGAAGTTATTCAAGAAAGATACTATATCATAGTTGAATTAGAAAAAAATTATTTCAATTGCAAAATCTCTCTCTTTCTCTCTCTCATAATTTAAACTATTGATAATTTTAGATTTCTTTATGCTTTCCATCGTAGCAATGAAAGATTGTAATACTAGCTCCAACATTGTCCTACAAGAAAAACGCAAAAAAATGCGACAATTAATATTGCATATCGTCTGTGACGAATTGAATGGGATATGTTGAAGCACCTTCGATTGGAGCCCAAAGTCTTCATCCACAAAACCCCTTTGACCATCTGATTGTAGCTTCCATGACTTTTATGCATCAGAAATTTAATTGATGTCCTCAAATTCTGGATATTGACTCAAAACTACTTCTTCCTCAACAATGTTAGAGTCCCCTTCACCTTTAAAGATGCATGACTTATATTAGGCCTACAAAGTAGAGAAGAGAACATGAATATGGTTAAACCTAATAATGTGAGTCATGTTAACATTAGTGTCCCACATCTCTATATGAAATGTGTGGTGACTAATATAAATGTAGGTTCTTAGATTCACTAAAATGGTTAGTCATTTTTCTATTTTTCACATGGTATTAGAGCCAACCCACCTAGGAATTCTCTGTGTGCCACATGTCATTATGCCCAAATGTCCATAAATTATGGTGTAGATGTAACTAGCACGACCCGTCTATAAATGTACAAAAGGAAAGCCCATGTGGCATGGATTTAGGGTCCTCATGCTAGGTCTAATATGGCTTGCGGGGGTGCATTAACAACATTGTCCTATATCTCTATACGAGATGGTTGGTGAATAATATAAATGTAGGTACGTAGGTTCTCTTGAGTGACTATTTATATTATAGTGAAGCCTATTGACCCATTTTCACAAGTCCCGTATACTTGAGGTTGCTCAAGAAAGATACAATATTATAGTTGAATTAGAGAAATTAATTATTTTAATTGGAAAATCTCTCTCTCTCTCTCTCTCTCTCTCTCTCTCTCCTCCCTCCCTCTCGCTCTTTCTCTTAATTTATATGATTGATAATTTTAAATTTCTTTATACTTTCAGTGATGCAATGAGATAGTACTACGAGCTCTAGCATATTCTAAAATAATACAAAAATTACAATGGTTAATATTGTGTATCGTCTAAGACAAATTGAATGATATTTGTTGAAGCAACTTGGATCAAAGCACAAATTAATCATCCAAAAAACCTTATTTCACCATCTGGTGGTAGCTTCCATTCCTTTTTGTATGTAAATTTGAGAAATCTCTTTATATTCTAAAATTCCACTCAAAACTACTTCTTAAATAATGTTATATTCCTTTTCACTGTCAAAGATGTAGTACTTATATTAAGCATTTGAATTACAGCAGAAAACATGGAATAGTGAAACCTAACCATATGAGTCCCCATGTTTGAGGCTGTTTAAAAAAGTTAAAATATAGCAGTTGAAATAATGAAAGACATTATTTCAAGTACAAAATCTCTCACTCTCTCTCTTTCAATTTATATGATTGATAATTTTAAATTTCTTTATACTTTCCAGCGAAGTAATAAAAGACAGTGTTGCAAGCTCTAGTATATTCTAGAAAAATATAATAGATACAATGATCAATACTATATATCATCTATGACAACTTAAATGACATTTGTTGATGTACATTCTATCCAAGCACAAAGTCATCATCAAAAACCTCCTTTCATTGTCTGATTGTAACTTCCATGCCTTTTTTGTATAGAAAATTGAAGTATTTCTTCCCATTATAAAATTCCGTTCAAAACTCCTTCATAAATAACGTTAGAGCCCCCTTCATCGTTAAAGAAGTAGGATGTAACACCCCATTTTCAGTCCAAGGGCAATTTGAAGTGTGGTGTTATAATTTGGAAAACTATTCGTTGGACTAGTCTCGTACAAACTATACAGAAGCGGATCTCAACCTCGATAAGCTTTAAGACGGGCAACCTTACAGGGTTTCATCACATATGCATGTTGATTCAAACTAGCATAGAGAGACTCTTAAACTTAAGGATTCTATATGATCACCCCTATCCACAATAGATGCAAAATCTCCCCTGCGACTAGGAGTGGTGACTCTTAAAAATGCTAATGATCACTCTCAATTGTACAAAAGGTGCACCTCGGCTACAATCTTGAGGTTGCATGTTGTGACATGAACCTTTTCTTACTACTTAATTTAATTGATTCGTTACATTTCTTAATTTCTTACAAGCGGATGAATGCAGAGAATTCGAACAAGGGTCGTGGTTACATGTTCCGCATACCCGACATGTGCAAGAAAATAAAATAATTAAACACAGTATCATCAGATGCAAGGGCATCAAACCCTAACACCTGAACTTCGCATGGGTCTTGTTAAGTGTTTAAAATATATAATATTTACCCATCTTTTTAATGTAATTTTCCACTTTCCGGGTATAAATATTATTATTTAGATGATATTTTTCGTTATATTTTAGTTAATTAATATTTTATGAGATATGATTAATTTTGGTATTTCAATGAAGAAAAAAATGAATAAATTAAGCTTTAGAATTGAATGGTCATGACACTTTACCCCAACCAATGGCTACAATTTATTGTGTTCAATGGAGTAGAGGAGTTGGAAACTTGAAGGGACATCATACTTAATTAGATTACGTCGATTTGTGAACACCCTCTTCGAATTCTTGTATTTCCAGTTCTATATAAAGGGGTGACCATTTGTTGTTTGAGATATCATATCTCACCTCTTGGCTTCGAGTGTAGTGAAAAAAGTAGTTTTAGTTTTTGAATTCTTTTCTTTTCATAATAAAAAGTAGTTTCTTCTTTATATTATTTTCCATTTTTATTATGGAGTAATATTCCATTTCGTTCTTGAGAAGAATGAAACTTAACATGATTTAATTGATTTTATTTCATGCTTTTACTCTTTATTCAATTGCATCGTTTGAATTATCATGTTCTAAATGTTAAGAATAGATTGATCTCCTATATCTTATATCATGAGGTTTAATTAGATTTTGGGAGAAATTAATTAGATCAGTCATTGATAATTCATCATACGACGAGTCTTTTGACTTGTTTGTGGTTGTGGTCGGGAGATACACAATACCATATGCGATTGTAAGGCAAATCTTAATGCATTATTTTGTTGATTAATCAATCATCATCGGAAGGTAGAAATTTAGGGAAAATAATAGAAGCATGAAGGAGCGGAAGCCACCATGTCATATAATTATCCTAGATCGACAATCCGATGGAATAAAAGATAAGAGGAAGATTTGATGAAGATTAAATTGATGTTAAGGGAAATTCGACTCTAGAACGAGTTTATCATTTTAAAATTTCCTTTTATTTAAAGTTATTATTTAAATTTAGTTAAATCAATTATTTTTATTTCATTCTTCATTTTATTTTCTTTAATTAATTATAAGAAATTCATCTCCCTATAGAATGATACTTGAATTTATCATTGTACTACTTGTTTCGACTGTGTATACTTGCATGATATTGAAATTATTCGAACAAGTTTTTGGCGCCGTTGCCGGGGAGATCAAATTTTCTAAGTTAATTTAGGATTAGAATTTTGAGTGTTTTCTTTTATCTTTAAATTTTATAGTCTGATTCAAAGAAAAAGAAAAAAGAAAAAAAATAAACTATATCATTGTCTCTTCTTTGTTATCATTTATTTATTATCATTTGTTTATGCATCGATTAGTGCGGTCACCCTTGTTTTCTTGTGATCCAGAGATTGAAAGGACTTTGAGAAACTTGTGTGCCGTTAGAAGAAGAGCACAAAAACCAATAGAAGAAGAAGCCATGCACCCATGGAGGACTACCAGAGTTTTAGAATTAGATACACTTACTACTTTATCTGCTCAGGTTAGTGCTTTAGCTAATCAAGTTCAAAATCTTAATATGCTGGGACACGTTAAGGCTATAGAACTAAGGTGTGAATGGTATGGACAAGGACATTTTACAAGTCAATGTGCAACATATCAAATTAACTGTGCAGACAACTTTAATTGGAACAACAATCCCTATTCGGACACCTACAATGCGGGCTGGCACAATAACCCCAATTTTTCATGGAATAATTTTTCACAATTAGCTGATGTCCCAAATAATCACCCCCACTATCACAGCATTCTCGACCTCCTTCACTTTCTTTTCAACCACAACAATCGGATTTGATCCAAATGCTCAATTCTATGCAACAAACTATGCATCAATTTATGCAAAATTAGCAACAACAACAACAGTTTATGCAACAAGTTATGGTGCAATTAAACAAGGAACCAAGTGAGCGACCCAAGGGTGTACTTCCTAGCCAACCAGAACAACCAAGGAATGATGTTCAAGAGCCAAAGTGGTATTACTTTACAAGAACCAGTTCAACCCAATGAAGTTAGGGAAAAAGATGATAAGCCAAGCAACGAACGTGAACCCAATACATTGGTTAGCTTGCTCAGAAGCAAAGGGAAAGAAAAAGATGAAGTACTTATAGAAGAGGTTGAAAAAAGTATCATTTCCTTCTAGATTGAGGAAACAAAGTGATGAAAAATATTTAAAAAAATTTCTTGATATATTTAAGAAATTACAAATTAACATACCTTTTGCTGAAGCACTTGAATAGATGCCTAATTATGTAAAATAATTGAAGGATATTCTAGCAAAGAAAAGGAGAGTATATAACAATGAAGTTGTAGCCATGACAGAGGAATGTAGTGCTGTCCTCCAAAGAGAACTACCTCCTAAGTTAAAAGACCTGGGAAAATTTGTGATTCCATGTTCAATTGGAGGAAATGTTCATTGTAATGCTCTATGTGACTTAGGTTCTAGCATTAATCTTATGCATTTTTCTGTTTTCAAAAGGTTAGGAATCAAGGATATTGCTCCTACCAATATTACACTCTAGTTGGCTGACCGCTCATTAGTATATCCTAAAGGAGTCATTGAAGATGTTTTAATAAAAGTTGATAAATTTATCTTTCTTACAGATTTTGTTGTGCTTGAAATAGAAGGAAGGAATGACAATATACCACTCATTGTTGGGAGAGGTTTCTTAGCAACTGGGAGAACATTAATCGATGCAGCTACTGGAAAACTTACACTTAGAGTAAACAACGATTGTGTCACATTCAAGATCTTTAAATCCATGAATTGCCCGGATGAAACATATGATTGTTCAAAAATTGAAATATTTGATAAAATAATGTACAAAGGGGATCAATTGAGTGATTCATTACATAAAGCTATAAATTCTCTTTGTGAAGAAGATATTGATGTGGAAGAACTGGTTAAAGTATTAGATTCGCAACTGATCTTGCCTAAAAGATTTAGAGATATTGAAACCTTAGATCTACCATGCCATAGATCGCTGCCATCAGTTGAAGTACCACCTAATTTGCAGATTATTGTTTGTACATATTTATCCGAAAAATATTTATATTTATCCGGTTATGTGGATAATATTTATTTAATTATGTGACAATACTCAAGCCACTTACGTGGATGACTTCCTGCATGTTACAAGAGAATTAGTCATACAGTTCCAAATCTGTCGGAGAAAGAAGTGCCAGAGGAAGAGGTAGACATTGTTCTACAGCCGTTAGAGGAAATCTCTCACTCAGGAATTATCCTAATTTTATAACAGCCGGGTGTTATTACTAAAGCAAGGGGGGCTCGGATGCTAAAAGAAAAGAATTATGCCAGTCAGAAGAAAAGCCGAGGGAGGAGCCCCTCACCGGAGTTGCTCCGATGACCCTCACCAACACCCGACCGATCACTAGCCCTATTATGGCCAGGAATCCTTGCCCAAGATCCAAACTTTCCACTTGCCAGAGCCACCGGTGAAGGAGTCATGCTGCTTTGAAGTGTTGCCGATGTGCTATCCGTGAGGAAGCCAAAGAAAGGTTCGGTTGTTCGCCACAGTTTTGCCACTGGGTCATCGCGACGAAGAAGAAAGGTGGAGCTTTGAAGCAGTATCCCTGAAATCGAGATCCTTGCCGCCTTAAAGGTAGAGTTGCTGCCAAGTGCCGTTGCTGCTCCCTACAGACGTGAAGCCAAGGAGTCCTCTTGGAGTCACGTTCCTAACTTGCTGGCTTCATCGACCACCATGCGACGCCAGAAAATCCGCCCCGCCAACAACGAAGAACAGGATAGCATCTTTGTTTTGCAGGTTCGGCATCCAATTTTATGGTGACCTTCCCGGACAACCTCGACCTTATTGGATCAGTACAAGACCATTTGCTTGGAGCTCAGAGTACCC
>JAURVB010012566.1:0-82625 GCA_033002965.1 Piper betle | reverse complement strand
GTACCTCCACCGTGTAGGCTGGGATGCCATTGGGTAACGTCCCCGTCGAACCTTGGTACACCACGATGTCATCCTTGCTGCACTCTTCCCCCATCCTCTCCGCCCTCATCTCGCCACCTGCCAACCAACCCACAATCCACAACATTTGTCACATACAACTTGTATAATACTTGCAAAGCCCCATTAATCATTTTTTTAAAAAAAAGACTTATGGCAACTAGCAAACAATGTTTACTTAGTGCAGCATTCGAAGATTAAAAAAAATGGTAGAACATAAACTACTAGTAGTAGTATGTATGTAAAGCAATACAGATTAACACGGACCGTGTTGAAGAAGCTTTCTAATGGGGGAGGTGGCAGTAGAGGAATGAGAAGATGAAGCTTCCTGACCTGCAAAGTGAGACAAGGAAGTGAATAAAAATTGGGGAGTGGAAGACAGAAAGTGACAAAGGGGGATCGGATATGGGCATCCATTGCTGCGGAAAGAGGGAGCTGCGAGGAAACATGTACGTACGAGAGGCCCCCACCCCTCACTACCCACAAAAACCATACAAATGCCAAGGAAACGCCAAAGACCGCCTCCATTCCCTGCCAAAGACAAAAAAAAAAAAAAAAGCGAAGCTGCTCACCGAAAGCGACGAAGACTAGCAGTACCACCCCGGCCATGGCGGCGGCGAATACCGAAGCCAGGCAACAACGACGCCGCGACAACTCCATCAACTCACCAATCATGCTCCCACTGTATGCAACCAAATTAGCCACTCATTTTTGGCGACGAACGACTTAAGCTCAAACTTAAAAGTAAAAAACGAAATCCAAAAAAACCGGCGAGTAATGACTAATAAGCATGTACGAGGATGACGCCAAATCCGTCGCGGTTAAGAACGCGCACCGACTCGACAAAAATTTTTAAGAGCCGAAAAAGAAAAAGACTGATGGCGATGGTAATGAGCAGAAGAGGTCGGCGAAAAACAAGGCGGACAGATATCAAGGCCGGGATCACACCTTTGACCGGGCGGCGGTGGAAGCGTCCCAAGTCGGAAGAGGCCTTGTGCCAACAAAATTGAATCACAAATACCGCCGCGGCTGCTCTCGTATTCGGGATGTAGCTTTAATCTAAAGCTTTAGCGTATTTATAGCTCTCCATTAACAAAAATGGAGGGGTCTTTGGCGGTTGCGAATGCGTTTAATGATTATGGTGGTGGTGATGAGAGGTGAGAGTGGGCTCGTGCGGGTGGTGGTCACGACTCACGAGTAGCCATTTCAGGATGGGCTGCTTTGCTATTTTTCAAGGGCTCTGGTGCCGGCTGGGTAGTAGTCGACTTTTGTGGGCTATGCTTGAGATAACCTTTCGACTGCGGAGTACTTTTGCGCATCGAGCTGTTCAGAGCATACTAATCTGGACCCTCTCATAAAGAAGACCTAATAAAGGTTAATAGTCCCAAAATCTGGCTCTAATGTGTCTCAAAAACGGTGAAGACTTACTACGGGGAAAGAGTAGTAGTTCAGGACGTGATTCGTTTCTTGTTTGTTTAGTCAAACATGCATTCGCCGCCCTTCTCAGTTGCCACAAGGACACAAACTATGGCCGGGTAATTTTAGATTTTGTAAGCGAGATGGTTTTTTGCCACATCCCTTGGCTGCATCCCAAGCTATCCCCAGACATCGTGACTTGTAGGGGTGCTAATTGAGCGAGCGAGCCGAGCTGAACATGTGCTCGAACTCGGCTCGAATAGTTCGAAACTCGTTCGAACTCGACTCGAGATCGAACGAGTTTTGGACATACATGCTCGAGTTCGACTCGAATACTTTTTATGTGTTCGAGCTCGACTCGAGCTCGAATATACTTAAACTGTTTAATTTTTGTGAGCTCGTTCGCCAGCTCGTTCGTTAGCTCGAAATCAGCTCGATTACAAGTCAAAAGTACTTCACTTTAAAAAAAAGTGAGGCCATTGTGGTTTGAACCCACAACCTTGAAGTCATCAAGGTGAATACTTGCCATCTCAACTATCTTGCTTCTTTGTTATTATATTTCATATATATATAAATAAAATATAATATAAAGACTATATTATTATATTATTTTGTCGAGTCGAGTTCGAGTCGAACTACGAGTCGAGTTCGAGTCGAGTTCGAGTTACAACCGAGTCGAGTCGAGTCGAACACGACCTTGCTCAAGCTCGGCTCGTAAGATTCGAGTTCGAGTCGAGTTCGAGTCGAGCATTTAAATGTCGAGTTTCGAGTCGAGTCAAGCCGAGCCGAACGCTAAATGCTCACGAGCTGGCTCGCTCAATTAGCAACCCTAGGGGCTGCGGCGGAGGCTACGGCGGCCGACGGGGGCAAAGGCAGCGGCCAGCGGGGGGCGGGGCAGGGGAGGCCGGCTGGGGCAGGGGTGGCCTGCGTGGCAGGGGCGGGCGATGGGGCGGCTGGCTGGGTGGGGGCGGGGCAGGGGCTGGGCAGGGGTCGGGTGTAACACCCCAAATCCGGTTCACACTCGTGAACCGAACCGACATGTTATAAGCCCCGGTTAGGTCGGCTAACCCGAACCTAACTCGTGCGGATCCAATCTCGGCGTCTTAAGATGAAGATCCGACTTGCTATATGTATGTATGAATACATAAAACCCTAACAGGATACTACATGGATGACATGCAACTAATTTTCACACCAACACAATTACAATCAAAATTAGTAAAAATTCTAAAACGAAAAGGACAGAATTTCCTCTAAAAATGCAATTAGGGGCCACCCTGTCAAAATAATATATATACAAATATATCGGCATGCATTAACAATCACACAGAATCTCAGTCATAACGTATTCATTCTGAAGCTTGGGTCTCAACCCACTACGCTTCCGCTGCTCAACTCTGATCATATTTTGCATTCTGTTATCGTGTCTTAGCATTTCATTCACATCATATCATCATGCTCAAACATTTAATCATGTCATTCACAATATAATAACATAATAATACAATATTAAACATTCAGAAATCTAACATGTGTGTGCACAAGACCTCATTGCTCCTCCTGTCCAAGCTGGCTCCTCCAACTCGTGATTATTACCTACATATAGTATAAAAACACGTCAGTAACAAGTATTACTGGTCCGGAAAATAAAATAACTATAACAAACTGGCTATGAGAGCAAACTCTCATATGAAAGAAAACAACATATACTCCACGTGAACACTCTGAAGGGCACTACTGAGGAGCCACTGGGCTGCAGACCCGGTAGCATCCCGAACTTACTGATCTGCTGCTGGTACTATGCCGCTCTCGGCACTTCTTTTTCAGTACTTCTCGTGAAACTTTATCCTAAGCCCTCTCCTTACCTCCATATTTCTCCTGGCCTTGAGCACGAAGGCCGAGTACTCTCAGGCGGTCGCCTTTAGTACCCTTTGAACCACAAGTCCGGACATGCGCTGTACTAAACAGTACCCGTAAACCTCCACGTTCTCCGGGTGTGAGGAACTCAAACGCGGAGTTGTCAGGATCCCTCGGGAATGGAACAGTCCGCTGGCACTAATCCAGAGCCCGCTTTGACTGTCACGGCATCCTCTGCATGGTACGTGCAGTCGATTTCTCCATCTCTCGTCTCACTGAAAACGCGAAAACTACATATATATAGGGCTGGGTAGGGATTTATATAATAGGCCCGAAGGCAACTTGTGGTGGATCTTGTTTTCGAAATCATCCTCGAGGGATCTCATCCTCGAGGGGTTATTAATCTGGAAAACTATTCGATTAAATGGCCCGAATTAAGTGGGATCCGATAAAGCGCCACTTAACTCGTCCGGTAGGCATTAAAACAAACATACAATAGAAAAGAGTAAAACAGACGAGTCCTAAACGGACCTGGTAGAAGCTCCAAGCGTGTCATCGCGCCTAGGCGGCGAGCTCCTACTCCGTACCTACATATCAAAACTAAATACTAACGCCCGCTAACTAAATGATGCATCAAAATCAATGAATCACACACAATGCAACCACAAGATCATCCATCAAAATAACAATCAGATAATTATAAGAGTAAATAATCCTAACTCAAACTATTCATACCATATTTTATTCTGTTCTTCTAAGTTGCATCGTACTAGATTAACATGCTCATACACAATTCATCTCATTAGATCACTTACTTCATTCACTAATAATCTCATCATGCACATCTTTACTTTATTCATGGTCAAGACATTAATCATGATAATTAATCAACCCTAGCATGCTATGCTAACAATTATCATCAATTTTAAATAAATCAATCAGAGGTAATTATACCTCACGTCGTCGGCAATCGGTGACGGCTAGGGTTCCGTCGCGCATCTCGGAGCTCAAATTCGGCGTTCATCGGCGTCCGAAGCTCGATCAGGCTCCACTGGGTGAGCCCCACGGAAGATCCGGTGAATTCCGGCGAATTCCAGAAATTCCGATTTTCTAGTGGTTTTCCGGCAGCTGCTGGCAGTTTTCCAGCGACTTCTAGTGGTTTTCCGACAACAATTGCCGGCGGCGTCTACTGGTCGGAAAGGGGTCGTGTTGGGTACCCTTGTTCGGATATTTTTAATAGCATGCAAGTATACACGGTCGAAACAAGTAGTATGATGATAAATTAGAGTATCGTTCCCACAGAGAGATGAATTTTCTATAATTAATTAAAGAGAATAATATTAAGAGAAAAATAGAAATAATTGACTTAAAGAAATCTAAATAATAACTTAAATAAAAAGCGGAGTTAAAATTATAAAACTCGTTCTAGAGTCGAATTTCCCTTAACATTAATTTAATCTTCATCAAATCTTACTCTCATCTTTTATTCCCTCGGATTGTCGATCTAGGATAATTATATGACATGGTGGCTCCCGCTCCTTCATGCTTCTATTATTTTGCCTCAATTTCTACCTCCCGGTGATAATTGATTAATCAACAAAATAATGCATTAAGAATTGCCTTACAATCGCATACGGTGTTGTGTATCTCCCGACCACAACGACAAACAAGTCAAAAGACTCGTCGTATGATGAATTATCAATGACTAATCTAATTAATTTCTCCCGAAATCTAATTAAACCTCATGATCTAAGAAATAGGTGATCAATCTATTCTTAGCATTTAGAACATGATAATTCAAACGATCCGATTGAATAAAAGAGTAAGAGCTTGAAATGAATTCAATTAAATCATGTTAAGTTCCATTCTTCTCTAGAACGAAATATAAAACTACTCCATAATAAAAATAGAAAACGATATAAAAAAGAAACTAATTTTTATTATAAAAGAAAAAGAAATTACAAAAACTAAAACTACTACTTCTACTACACTCTGAAGCCAAGAGATGAGATATGATCAACAACAAATGACCACCCCTTTATATAGAAGTGGAGATACAAGAATTCGAAGAGAGTGTTCACAAATTGATGTACTCTAATTAATTATAATGTCCCTTCAAGTTTCCAACTGTTCGACTCCATTGAACACCATGAATTGTAGCCATTGGGTGGAGCCAAGTGTCATGACCAATCAAATCCAAAGCTTAATTTATTCATCTTTTTCTGCATTAAAACATCAAAGTTAAGCATATATAATAAAATATTAATTAACTAGAATATAATGAAAAATATCACTAAATTAATAATGTTTATACCCGAGAAGTACAAAATCATATTAAAAATATTGGGAAATATTATATATTTTAAACACTTAACAACCCTCAAAACTGGCTCGGCGAGCCCGACTCATCTATGAGGTCGACGAGGCCAACGGAGGTGGCGGCTCGCCGGAAAATGGCAAAAATAGAGCCGGCGGCGATGGGTGGCTCGATCCGGCGGCCCTAGGCGGCGATGGCCTCTGTGCCGGACGGGGAAGGTCGCTGGAGGGCTGAGGGTACTGAGGCAACCTCCTGATCGTGGCGGCGATGATCACTGGCGGTGGAATCGAAGACGTGGCTGAAATGTAGCAGCGGCGATTCCGGCGTCAAGGCGGCCGGGGCTGGTCGGGGTTGGTCGGGGCGGCACGGCAACGCCGTGGTGGAGCTAGGCGGCGACGATTGGCGGCCAGGCAGCGCCAACAGCGTCGGCGGCGACTTGGGAAGAAGATGTCGGGGGTGTGCGGTGGCAAAGCCGTAAATATTACTTGACTCGTCTCCGACTCGAGTCAAAATAATATTTAAGTCGTAAGAAAAATTCCAAAAAATTTGGGAAAAATCCCATAAAATCAAACAACACCAAAAAAATCATAATGATATGCTCTAGAACTATCAACTCACCCAAAATGCCCGTAACGCGTCCTAACACGGTAAACAACCTAAAACTAATTCTACGATCCACTATATAAAAAACTGACTCAACTCGAAAAATAACGGTCGACCCGACCGGTTCTGAATATAAAACTCTAACTCGAATCATGGGTTTTACATCGGGGGCGGGGCAGGGACTGGGCGGCCAGCGGGGGCGGGGGCAGGGGAGGCCGGTTGGGGCAGGCGCAGCGGCTGGGCTGGGGCAGGGGCGGCCTGCGGGGCGGGGGGCGGGGGCCGGGGCTGGGGCGGCCGGCGGGGGCTGGGGCGGCCCAGGGGCTGGGCGGGGGCAGCGGCGGGGCAGGGCTGGGCATAGGCAGGGGTAGGGGCAGCGGCGGGGCGGGGGCAGGGGCGGCCGACGGGACAGGGGCATGGGGCGACAGCGGGCGGGGGCGGCGACGGGAGGCTGAAAGTGGGGTGGGGGGGTGAAGGTTGATTGTGGACCGTTGGATTAGATCCAACAGTCCACAATAGGCAGCACCAATGCGCTGCCAAAATAGGGCAGCGCACTGTAGCACTGCCCTATATATATATATATATAGAGGGCCGCTATGGTGCGCTGCCCTCTTTTGGCAGCGCACCATGCGGCGCCAAATCTGGGCCGTTGGATCGCGATCCAACGGCCCGGAGTAATTTGTCAAAACACCCCTGACCCGCCGCCCGCCCCTGTCGTCCGGCCGAGCCTCGCCGCGGCCCATGCGGCCGACCCTCGCACCAGCCCACCCGCCGGCATCCCCGGCCCCCCTCGGCGGCGGCCCCCTGCATCTGGCCCGCCACCCCGCTCCTGCATCCCGCCGCCCGCCCCTGCATCTGGCCCGCCGCCCGCCCCTGCCGTCCGGCCGAGCCTTCGCCGCGGCCCATGCGGCCGACCCTCGCCCCAGCCCGCCCGCCGGCATCCCGGCCCCCCTCGGCGGCCCCCTCATCGGCCCACCAGCCCCCGCCGCCCTCCCGCCCCTACATCTGGCCCGCCGCCCCCCGGCCACCGCCCCCTGCCACCGCCATCCGCCACCACCCCCGCCCCCGGGCTTTGTGTTTAGGTGGGTGGGGGGGGGCGGTGTATTTTGGCAGGGTGCACTGGGCCGTTGGATCGTGATCCAACGGCCCAGATTTGGCGCCGCATGGTGCGCTGCCAAAAGAGGGCAGCGCACCATAATAAAATTGTATATATATATAGAAACAAAGTATGTGCTACAGTGCGCTGCATGAAAATGCAGCGCACTGCGGCGTAACAAATCTGGGCCGTTGGATGAAAATCCAACGGCCCGGATATAATATTTTTTACACTCTCCTCCTCCCCTGTTCACTGTAGCACGTCGGCGCCGCGCGCGCCGCCCAGCCCCCGCCGGCCCCGGCCCCGGCCCCTGACCCCGTCCCGCCTCCGCCCGCAGCCCTCCCCCCACCTGCCCTGGTTCCCCCCGCCCCGTCCGCCGCCGCGCCACCCGCCCGCACCCTTCCCCCCGACCTCCCTTGTTTCCCCTGCCCCCTCCGCCGCCGCCCCTTCCGCCGCCTCGCCCGCCGACCCCTGCCCGCAGCCCTCCCCCCACCTGCCCCGTGTTCCCCCACCCCCGCCCGGTTCCCCGCCCCCCCGCCGCCTGTTTCGCCCCACCCCTGCCGCGGCCCCGCTCGCCCTGCCCTGTTTCCGCCACCCTCCCCGGCCGCCCGTTTGGCCCCCACCCCCGCCGCCGCCCCGCCCGTCGACCGAGCTCCTCCCCGCCGTCTGCTGCCCTGGCCACCTCCACGCCGGCGTCACTGCATCACCGCCGGCGGTGGCGCGACGGGGAACGGAGGAGCGATGGCAATTTCGTAATAAAAATTTGACTCGTTCCCGACTCGAGTCAAATTTATAAAATAAATTTTAAAAATAAAATATAATAAAAAAAATTGACTCGCTCCTTACTCGAGTCAATTTTACGAAATAAAATTTTAAAATAAAATAACATAAAATAAAAATTTGAACCGCTCCCCGCCGACGTCGCCGCTTGCCGATCGCCTCCCTGACTCGAGTTAATATTACGAAATAAATTAAAAAATAAATTTTTTTATAATAAATACTTGATTCGATCTCGCACGAGATCGATTCAATATTACGAAATAAATTTAAAAAAATAAAATAATTTTGTAATAAAAACTTTATTCCGTCTCACGCGAGACCGGCGCCGTACATTTCCCACCAGGCCCATCCAGCCCCTAGGCGGTGACATTGTTGGCCAGCGGGCTGCCGGCCGCAAGGTCGCCGGCAGGGGTGGCACGCCAAAAAAATGAGGAAGAAATATGGGAGAGTATTTTGGTAATAAAAATTTTACTTAATCGGACTCGAGTTAAAATAATTTATTACGGAATTATTTTATTTTTTTAAAATTTATTTTGTAATAAAAATTTATTCAGTAATAAAGTTATTTTGTAATAAAAACTTGACTCGGTCCCGCACATGATCGAGTCAGGTTTTTATTACAAAATTATCTTATATTTTTTAAATTTATTTCATATTATTGACTTTATCCCGACTCGAGTTAAGTTTTTATTACGAAATTATTTTTTAAAAAAATTATTCAGTAATATTAATTTGACTCCGGTCAAGATCGGGATCGAGTCAAGTTTTTATTTTATAATATTTTATTTTATGGTTTTGTATTTTTTAAAAAAATTTAAAAATTATTGTGAAATAAATTTAAAATATAAAATAATATTTTTTAATTTGACTTCAGTAGAGATCAGAGAGACGACGCGAGGGAGCAGGGGCAGGGTGTGGGTGGCGGCAGGGAGGTGGTCGGCAAGCAGCGGCGTCAGCGAGGAGCGAATCAAATTTTTATTTTATATTATTTTATTTTAAAATTTTATTTTATAAAATTAACTTGAGTTAGGAGCAAGTCAAGTTTTTATTTTATTATATTTTATTTTTAAAATTTATTTCATAAATTTGACTCGAGTAAGGAGCGAGTCAAATTTTTATTACGAAAATGCCATTGCTCCTTCTTTCCCGGTGTTTTGTCGCGCCACCGCCGGCGGTGAAGCAGGTGACGCCGGCGTGGAGGTGGCCAGTGCAGCAGACGGCGGGGAGGAGCTTGGTCGACGGGCGGGGCGGCCGCGGGGGTGGGGGCGAAACGGGCGGCCGGGGAGGGTGGCGAAAACAGGGCAGGGGCGGGCGGGGCCGCAGCAGGGGTGGGGCGAAACAGGCGGCGGGGGGCGAGGAACCGGGCAGGGGACGGGCGGGGGCGAGGCGGCGAAGGGGGCAGGGGAAACAGGGGCGGTGGGGGGGACGGCTGCGGGCAGGGGGCGGGCGGGGGCGAGGCGGCGGAGGGGCCAGGGGAAACAGGGGGGACGCTGCAAGGGCCGGGCCGGGGGCGAGGGCGAGGGTGGGGGCGGGGGCGGGGGCGGCGGCCGGGCAGGGGGGGCGAGGCCGAGGGTGGGGGCGGGGGCGGCGGAATCCGGCAAGGTGGGCGGCGCTCTGGGCAGGAGAAAACGGGGGGAGGAGGGAAAAACGAACGAAAGATTTGGACCGTTGGATTTTGATCCAACGGTCCAAATCCAAAAGCTGCCCATGCGCTGCATTTTGATGCAGCGCATGGTAGTTTTTTTCTATAGAAACAATACTACGCTGCCTGGTTTTGCAGCGTATAGCAGCGTACGAGAAGGATGGCCGTCCATACATAATCCAACGGCCACCCCATAGAGTTCTCATCTCCCACCTTGTCTCACCTGTCATCCCTCGGCCTCCTTCTCCGTCGCCAATGCCGCCTCCGGTGCCGCACCACCGTCGATTGACGCCGCTGGTCACCGCTAGAACATCGCCGATCATTCCCCCGCCGTCCGGCTGTCGTCCGGCCTCCATGACGCGACGAAGCCCCGGCTCTCCAACAACCACGGTTGATCTCCTCCCCCTCTTTGTTCCTCTGGTGTAAGTCCGTCCCCTTTTCTTTCTTTTTCTTTGATTTGATTTTAACATGTTACACCTCTCTTATTTTATTTTCTTTGGGTGGGGGGGGGGTCTGGGCTTTGTGTTTAGGTTGGGGAGCTCAGATCCATGGCCATGGATCTATGCTTGCCCTCCCCTTATCTTGTGATTCTGCTCGCTGCCGTCTTCGCCTGGGCCGCTGTTTTAGTGAAAAAATTTTATGGAAAGTTCGTTGTTTTTTTTGTCTGGAGCGAGAAGGAAGAGAAGGTTGGCGGAGATGAGAGAATCGGCAGAACAGTTGCGTGAGGATTGGAGCGTGTTTGATCTAGATTCGGATGATGGTATGTTGTACGCTTCTCTGTCTGACTTTGTGCGCGGACTTTTAATGAATCAGATGTGGATTCTTAGATTAGGGACAAGGATTTGATGCTTGTTGTTGTTGGATTCATTTTATTGGTGTTGCGACGTGGTTACTTTGATAGTAATAGCGATGGGCATATGCAATGTAGACCTTGAGTGCGACGGAGAGGAGATTTGATTGGCAATTTTTGTCATGCTCGGGTAGTGGAACGACTTGGATGGAGGTTAAATGATATGGCATTTCACGATTTGGGGGTTTTGACATGTAGAATACATGCCTTGATTCCCTAGGGTAAGGTAGAAGAAGAAGAAATTGTAGATTTAGAGAAAGTCTGATGGTTTACAAAATTATAGGTCTGGGGTTATAATCATGTTATATAAATCTGGGGAGATAACTAATATATACTTAACTTAACTACATGAAATGTTTGTAAAGTACCTTTTTTTTCCAGTTGTGGCATAGTTATAACATGTAGGATACATGCCTTGATTCCCCCAGGGTAAGGTAGAAGAAGAATAAGTTGCAGATTTGGAGTGGTTTTAAATAGATGTCTGGTTGATTGATACCTGACATCCCTCTGTATAGTGTTTTTTAATATGTTTATATGTATTAAAATATAAGTTGTTTAAAGCCCACCCGTCTTCTTCTGTTAGTAAACAAGTAGCTTATGATTCTCAAGGGATACTTCAAAATTGATTAGCTTAAAGTCTTTGATGTGAAACAGCTTTTAGTATTTTCATATACAAAATTTACATTTTTTTCTTCTTTTGCCTAGTCATCTGCCTGCTATCAGAGAATTGAGATTGGGGTTAGGGATTCTTTCCTTCCACTTCAGTCTATAAAATTTACAATAGACAATCCTAATTATTAGATAATATTGAATATGTAGTGCAATCCATAGTTCCATCATGAACTTGTTACTGTAGAATGCATACTTGAGATTAGTGCCACTAAACAAGGCAATTTACCATCTGCCAAGTCATCCTTTCAGCCACCCAATTTGTGTTTGTTATGGTTTGTTTGTTCGGTTGTGAATTTTATTGATTATTGGAGATTACTGTTTTTGTGGAACTAGAAAGATAATGATTATGTTTTCTTCTTCAAGCAAAGTTCACGAATGGTTGATTTTAAAACTAGGTAAAACTACGAGTTGTTAAATATTTGATGAATAACCTTTCATTTTCATGCAGAGGTTACAAGATTTACTTTTTTCATGAGAAGGATGATGAGAGATATAATGGATCCTCAACGCTCTCTACCAATAGTTTTAAGAACAAGAATGCTTTTTAGGGTAAGCTTTAAGAAGTTAAGAATTATTAATGTTTGTTCAAAGTTTAACATTTATTAATTGTTTTAGCTAGTTGTTCAATTGAATTAGTTTTTTTTATATTAAGTGAATAATAACTGTAATTCTACTTTCCTTGGTATTGTTTTTAAGCTATTGTCTTGCATTATATGTCCAAGTTGAGGAATCTTTTTGATGAAATATTGCTAAATGAAAAAAATGAGTGATTTTGGAAGCTTTTGTATAACTTGCTAAAACTATTTAGTCACGTGTCTATAACATGCCTTGACTAAAATTGTTTCCCTTTTGCATGCTCATTACCATACTTTTACTTGTCCTGTGAGTTCTCCATCATTTTAAATTTGTATTTTAAAGTTATCGAGCTTTAAGAGATTTTTGTTTGACTGGTGCCATCAAAATCTAATCTCTTAATAGTACACTTTCAACTAAATGTGACTGGTTCTTTCTCTGTTGCAGATGCTGTAAGCTTTCTCTATGTTGACAGCCCTGTTGACATTCTTCCTTAAGGTATTTCTCAATTTTTTACTAAATTATTAGTGTAATCATCTTCCCAGATTTAAGGCTGGTTCTGAGTTGGCCTGTTGATTCTTTGCTTGTCAGCCTTATTGGGAGTGGCTGGATTTCTGGGTGATCTCCTGATCGTATTGATTATTTTCCTCCACTTTACTGCCATTTACCGATCTGCTCTCCTTAACCGGCATGGGGGTGCCGAAGCTGAATGTTGGAACTTTTCACTTGGTATTGATCATGCGATGAAGGTCAAATTCCCATTACGCGAGGGATTTTGTGCTCTTGAGGTTGTAAATTTTGTAAACAACACTGACAGTGGTTAGATATTAGAGTGATTGTAAAACTAAAAACCTTAAAAAGGCCATAAAAGAAAATTTTATTGTATTTTTTATGATCGATATTGAACTTGAAAAAGGGCTCATTTAGGAGTCTAGACCTCTCCAAAAGGATATGAGTAACATAAAATTCCCCTTTTCGGCTAAGAAGTATATAGTCTTCTTGTTTAGGGGTGGGCATCGAGTCGGACGAACGTTGGACAAGTTATTGTCTGTATTTGTTCAAAATTTTATCGGACAAAATTTGTTCAACCGAGTTAATGTCCGATTTGTTCGTCGGGCCCGAGCAATGTCTGTGGACGGTCCAAAATCAAAACCTAAACTTCTAAACCCTAACCAAGAAACACTGTTCATAGGGCGCCACCGCCGCCTCTGCAGCAGCATCCTGCCGCCGCCCTCCCCGCCCTCCGCTGCCCTCACCCACCCTCCCTTGCCTCCGCCGAACCGCCACCGTCGCAATTGCACACCTCTCCGCTCCGCCTGCCTCTGCCGGATCGCCTCCACTCCGCTTGTACGCCTCATCTGCCTCTGCTGCCTGCCTCCGCTCCCAGCTTGCACCGCCTGCCTCTGCCTGACCGCCACCATCTGCTCGTGTCTCCGCCACCCTCTGCGCGCCGTGTGAAGATCCACCGCCGCCTCTTGCCGCCGCCCTCCCCTGCCCAGCTTGCACCGCTCCAGCCTCTGCCGCCGCCTGCCTCCGCCGGACCGCCACCCTAAACATCCGCCACTGCCTGCCTCGTCTGCCTTGCCTCCGCCGCCGGACTCCGTTGAACCGCCGCCCGTTGCCGTCGTGTATATATCACTTAATTTATCCTAAATTTAGTTTATTTTATATCTAGGATTAATTCTTATTATTTTATAAGGTTAGATTATTTATACTTGGATGATAATGTAAAAAAATTTATTCTAACAAAATTGTGCAGTGATTGAGCTATAAAAATTTGTACAATTGTTTGGTGAAAGAAGTTTGCATCTTGGAAAGAATAGGTACTGTCAAAGTGTCAATTAATTATATTTGTTGATTCCACTTTTATAAATAGAATTGATTTATACTAGTTATAACATTTTATATTTATAATTTGATTTTTTTCACAGATGGATCATGCAAGTTCATTACTAAATGTAAATGAACAAAGTGGAGATGGAAAAGATAACAAAAATTCGATTGCTAAAGAAGGAGAATCTCTAGATGGTGCATTATCAAAAAAAGGAAAATGGCATCCGTTGTATGGGCCTATTTTGATAAGAAATATGAGAAGATTGGAACATTTGCTATTTGTCATTATTGTGAAAAGAAGTTTGAGGGAGCTGGAAGTTATGGAACTACTCATTTATGAAGGCATGTTGAAGGGAAATGCCCTAATTTTAAAATGAAGAGGACAAAAAATATAAGTGGTGATATTGGGCAACAAATTTTCAAGATGGGAGTGAAAAAGGATGGAGACAATAAAATAGAAGTTTGGAAATTTGATCAAGGAAGGAGTAGATTAGAATTGGCCGAGGTAATTATCTTGCATGAGTATTCGTTTTCAATCGTGGAACATGAAGGATTTAGAAGATGGGTTAATAACTTGCAACCGCAATTTGTGATGGTTTCTAGGAGGACAATTACAAGAGATTGTCTTGGAATTTATGAAAAGGAGAAAAAATGTGTTTGACATTTTGGAAAAAGTTAAGAGTCAAATTAGTTTTACTAGTGATATTTGGACATCTTCACAGAATATTGCTTATATTGTTTTGACAGCTCATTTTATTGATGAAAATTGGAAATTGCAAAAAAATATTAAATTTTGCCAAAGTTGAAAGTCGGCATACTGGAGAATGCATAGCCAAGTGTCTTATTCGTAAAATTTGTGAGTGGCAACTTGATAAAAAGGTTTTTACAGTTACATTTGATAATGCAAGTGCAAATGATGGAGCAGCCAAAAAATGAAGTCTTTTTTCTCAAGTAGAACAAATTTTGCAGGTGATTATTTTCACATGAGATGTTGTGCTCATATTTTGAACTTAATTGTTCAAGATGGGTTGAATGAGACTGCTAAGTCTATAGAGAAGGTTCGTGAATGTGTGAAATATATTAAAGGTTCAACTATAAAAAGTGATTGTTTCTACAAATATGCAAGCCAATTGAATGCACCTAAACATTCTTTAGTGCTTGATGTGAAAATTAGGTGGAATTCTACTTACAAAATGATCGGTGTGGCTTTAGATTTCAAAGATGTTTTTGAACGTTATAGTTGCTTTGATGTGAATTTTATATGTCCTTTTGAGGATGAATGAGAAGATTTAAGAGTGATACATAAATGTTTGGCTCCATTTTATGAGTTAACCAAAAAATTTTCCGGCACTAAGTATCCTACATCAAATATTTTTTCAACATGATTTGTGAGCTCAAGCGTCAATTGATGGAATGGTGTAGTAGTGAATCATATTTGATGTCATCAATGGGAAATGCAATGTTGAAAAAGTTTGATAAATATTGGAAAGAAGCAAATATGTTGTTGGCAGTTGCTTTGATTTTGGACCCTAGATCAAAAATGACTTTTATTGTGTACTATTTTCACACGATTTACAAAGAAGATGGAGACGATATAGTCACAAAAGTGAAACAACATGTGACAAACATGTATACTATTTATTCAAGTGTTATGAAATCTAGAGTTAGATGTATGTCAAATAAACCCATTATTGAAATTAAAAGTTCATCAAATATTCGTCCTATTGGAAGCTCAAGTAAGAGATTGCAAGGAGTAAGTAAGTTGATTATGGAATGTTCATCAAAGGAGCCAATACGAACTAATTTAGAGAATTATTTTGATGAACCAACTATTCCTTTTGTGGATTGAGTAGATGAGCAATTTGATATATTTAAGAGTGACTTTTATCCTATGTATGTCATTTTTTGTTATTTAAGATATGAAATATCAATTTTATGTATGAACTTAATTAATTTACTGTATATTACATTTTAAAATTTTTATAAATTATAATATTAGCTTTACAAATGTTAAAAATATTATATTATTGATATAAAATATCGATCATTCGGTCTGTCATTCAATCGGACAAAGAAATATCCATGTTTAATTCGTTTTAATTTAGTCGATCAAATTTGGTCGGACATACTTCGGACTTCGGACGGTCGGACCAATTCAGACGTCTACGCCCACCCCTATTCTTGTTGTTTGAAACACATATATAAAAGAAATGCTTATGTACCAATCGACCAAGGATGATTATGACTTGGATAATAATGTAGCCTAGGCTTTTTTTACCCACAAGGGAATAATTTTGCACGAACTGCCCATTTACAACTAAAGAGATAGAAGTAAACTTCACCCAAAAAATATATATATATATATAATAATAATAATAATAATAATAATAATAATAATAATGCCCTTAATACAATATCACAAAAAATGACTCGGTAATAAACTTTGTAAGTTCAGTCGCAGCTGCTCAAACCATTTGAACCAAATTGAACCAACCTCAAGTCGCAGAGGGCGTTTGCATGGAACACAACGAGGATGATACACTTCTCAATAGAGGGAATAGGAATGAACTTGCCAGTTGATGATTCCATCAGTCATTAAGGTAATAGTAGGAACCAGCAGCCTTCTGTTCTCTATCCTTTGTCGAGTTGAGTTTATTTATTCGTGGTCTATAATTAGTTGGATCACGCCTAAATGTAATATCAAGGTGCTGCATATAAGAGAGTTCAACAAGATTCAGAGCACATTACGGGGAATACAAAGATATTCCAAAGCCAAATGAATAGGAAAGACCCAACCATATTACACAAGCATGTGTGGTTGATTTTTTCCAAAGAACAGTCATACAAAAAGATATTTTGAGTGTGCTGATACCCTAGGCAATAAAACTAACAATGGGCACTCAGTTTCCAACAATTTCAGGCTTTTAGCTAAACAGCCATAAATTGACAAAAAATTGCCACCGCAAGACAAAAGACTCATCTTGTGAATCAGAAATTATAATGCAAACTATAACATACAAAGAAAAAAATAGCTACATGCATAAGGATTAAGATATTTAACTAGGAGGATCGGTTAAAAAAAAGTTTGCAAAGGAGTCCTACAAAAAGGAAGAGATTCATTCCAGTCAACAAGGACTGCGGAGCATTAGCAACACAATCAACTGATGCTAACTCCTCATAAACAATCACTCTATCAGCCAGGTAAGTAGCCATAATAAAATCATGCTCCACAACAAAAGCAGTTTTCTTTGCATGAAGGATAAAGCGCTTTATAACCTTTGAAGCAACAATACATTGCTCAGAGTCAAGATATGCACTCGGTTCATCAATCAGTATATGTCTGCAGGCTATGGCAAAGACATTCATAAAAAAAGTGTCAGAAAGTTTAGCTTTAAACTGCTAAAGATAATATTTAAAAAAAAACTATGCCACAACTGAAAAAAAAAAGGTACTTTACAAACATTTCATGCAGTTAAGTTAAGTATATACTAGTTATCTCCCTAGATTTATATAACATGATTATGACCCCAGAACTATAATTTTGTAAACCATCAGCCTTTCTCTAAATCTACAACTTCTTCTTCTACCTTACCCTGGGGAATCAAGGCATGTATTCTACATGTCAAAACCCCCAAATCGTGAAATGCTATATCATTTAACCTCCATCCAAGTCGTTCCACTGCCCGAGCATGACAAAAATTGCCAATCAAAACTCCTCTCCGTCGCACTTGAGGTCCACATTGCATATGCCCATCGCTATTGCTATCAAAGTAACCACGTCGCAACACCATTAAACGAATCCAACAACAACAAGCATCAAATCCTTGTCCCTAATCTAAGAATCCACATCTGATTCATTAAAAGTCAACAACAAGCATCAAATCCTTGTCCCTAATCTAAGAATCCACATCTGATTCATTAAAAGTCCACGCACAAAGTCAGACAAAGAAGCGTACAACTTACCATCATCCGAATCTAGATCAAACACGCTCCAATCCTCACGCAACTGTTCTACCGATTCTCTCATCTCCGCCAACCTTCTCTTCCTTCTCGCTCCAGACAAAAAAAACAATGAACTTTCCATAAAATTTTTCACCAAAACAGCGGCCGAGGCGAAGACGGCAGCGAGCAGAATCACAAGATAAGGGGAGTGCAAGCGCAGATCCATGGCCACGGATCTGAGCTCCCCCCAACCTAAACACAAAGCCCAGACCCCCCCCCCACCCAAAGAAAATAAAATAAGAGAGGTGTAACATGTTAAAATCAAATCAAAGAAAAAGAAAGAAAAGGGGACGGACTTACACCAGAGGAACAAAGAAGGGGGAGGAGATCAACCGTGGTTGTTGGAGAGCCGGGGCTTCGTCGCGTCGTGGAGGCCAGACGACAGCCGGACGGCGGGGGGAATGGTCGGCGATGTTTTAGCGGTGACCGGCGGCGTCAATCGACGATGGTGCAGCACCGGAGGTGGCGTTGGCGACAGAGAAGGAGGCCGAGGGATGACGGGTGAGACAAGGTGGGAAATGAGAACTCCATGGGGTGGCCGTTGGATTATGTATGTACGGCCATCCTTCTCGTGCGCTGCTATACGCTGCAAAATCAGGCAGCGTAGAGTAGTGTTTCTCTTTATAAGTATCCTCATTTTTGTTTTTATTTGTGTAAAATTTAAATTACAGTGAGACCTACGGATTATGCTACATATAAGAGATTTTAATTCTATAAGTTAAATGAAAAATAAATAAATAAAATTGGGAAGGTTATAAAGTCAGTGAACTAAGTTACGAGAGTAGATAAAGTTGGGAAGAGGCTTTTCACGTCCAGATGAAGGTTTTAGAGGCTAGCTTTTGCAATATATCATATCATATTAATTAATATTATATTAAATCCTCACAGAGAATTAGCCAATCCAGATTCGAGCCAAACATGGGTTCCCAACGGGCAACCATAACAAATAACCACATATAAACATCAGTCACCTTCTCAGCAAGCCATTGGCATGGTCCCGATCTCGCTCTTGCTCCAAATCGTAAATTTTGTCAGACATGCCTTCCTTCCTGTACGCCTCAATCATAATGGAAAACGTATCTGAATCTGGCGCGAAACGCTTCACCTTCATCCTTTTAAACACCCTCTCCATCTCCATCAAATCCTGGGCCCTAGCACAGGCCAAGATGACAGCGTTGTAGAAACAAGTAGTAGCGGGTATATCAAGCTTCTCTGCCATCTGAATGCTGCTAACAACTTTGTGGAACAGTTTGGCGTTGCTGTATCCGTTAATAAGGCAGCAGAATGTTTTTGTGTCGGCTCTCATACCTTCGGCCCTCATTTGTTCGAAAGCAAGCTCCATGTTCTTGGCGTCCCCCACGTCGGCAAAAGCCTCGATCACGTTGTTGTAGGTGGAGGTCGTCCATGGAAATTGCAGTTTGCGCATGTACTCCAGCACGGCAGTCATCTTGTCGTACAACTTCTTCTTGCCATAGGCACCGATGAGAATGTTAAACGTTCTCGTCTCCGGCTCGATGCCGATGGTCCGGAACTTCTCGTACCATTTCTCCATGTACTCAATCTGACCCTTGTTGCCGAACAAGCCTAAGATGGTGTTCATGGTCCACACGTCAGGTTTGCAGGCATCGTTCTCAAGCATCCCGGAGAGCACTCTCTCCATATCACCATATTTGCCGGCCTTGCCATACCCACTCAAAACAATGTTCTGGGTGACGGTGTTGGGATGGACGAGGCGGTCCGACATGTCTTGGTATAAGGTGTCCACCAGATCAAATTGCGCAGCTTCGGCGCAGGCCTTGAGAAGGATGCTGTACGTATAGACATCGGGCTGGCAACGGGGAAGCGTTTTCATTTGCGCAAGCACAGACAAGGCATGGTCGAGGAGGTTGTTCCTGCAATAAGCCCCGAGGAGGGCAGTATACAGTTGCGGCGTGGGATCCAGTTCTTGCTCGACCATGGCGTCGAACAGGCGATGGGCAACTTGGGGCTGCCCTGATTTGCCAAGAAGAGCCATGAGTTTCAGGTAGGTTGCCTCCTTGGGCTCGTAAAACGGCTGCTGCCGGAGCATCTCAAACACCTAACCTCATGTAGCAACAGAGATAATTAGTTTAGTCCATTAATTGAGGCACCAAATGAAACTTTGAAACAGAAAAACAATCAAACATGTGCAAGGCATACTGGTAAAGATTGAAAATATCATGCGTTTTACGTTCATTTCATTGCGAGAGCAGGACGGTACGGGTAGGGAAGAGAGATCGACCTCAAGAGCTTCCTCCCACTGCTTTTTCTGGATTCTATCAGAAAGAACCTCGGTGACGGTGGGAGCCCAGGCCCGAGCGGCGACGCGGTCGTCGAGTTTCTTCTTGATGTTTTTGAGGGGAAGGCGGCGCGAGGAAGCGGTGTCCGGGAAGGAGACGGCCGGGAACTCACCTTCCTTCCAGTGCCGCTTCTTCGGGGAAGGAGTAGAGAGCGGTGCGCGTTTGGAGAGGGTGGAGGGTGAGCGAGAGGATGGAGGAGGTCTATGGACGTGAGCGCCGCCAAGAGCACAAAAGCAGGAGTGGAGACGAAGAGGAGCTTCCATTTTCTATTTCTTTTTTTGTTATACTTTTATCAGACAGCCGAGACGGAGGCCATGGCCGGAGGCGAGACGACGACCGCCGCGACGGCTTAGACCGGGGATGGAGGAGGATGATAGGGCAGCAATAATATCCGCTTCATCTTCGTCATCGCATCATCACGCCTCTCCCTCAACTACGATTTGTCCGGTCATATCCCATCTGCGCGCTCCCCTTACAAGTTACTACAACTCACGCCAATTTTTCTTCTTCTCATGACATCTCTCCAGTTTTTTAACAATTCCTTTAATTATCTAGCACTGTACAAATTCGTTTCATTATCTAAATATTATAGCGATTGTTGACACTATTTTTTCTCTTATATTATATATCAAGCGAGTGATTATTATTTACTTTTAGCTACAAAAATCTTAGCTTCTAACTTTACAATAAAATAAAAAAGAATAAAAAGATGGCTTCGTCCTGGCTTAATCTTAGGAGAAGGCCGCTCCTCTAGTTGGGGCGTGGCCAACTTCATCTCTGAATTTGACAAAATTCATGAGCCAACTTCATCTTGACATGCTTTATAAAAAACAAAAACTTTCAGCTTAAAGAAGCATGTTTTGACGTTCAGTATAATCAAATTCATAATCTTTAACCATGTCCAAAGACTCCAAACAGCCCGCAAAACCTTTTTCATAAATACTCGTAATTCATAAAAATAATGCTATAAAATTTAACTCTAGCTGAAAAATCCAAGAGTATTTTGTTAAATTCGTTGCCTCTACAGCTACGTCAATCAATAAGTTTCCACAACAAAAAAAGTAGCATAGCATCTGAAAATATAATTTTGGGTAGGCAAAAAAACCTGATCAAAGATTTCAAATCACTGCCTGAAACGATACGATACATTTGCAACTTGCGTTCCATCCCCCCCCCCACACACACACACAAAATGAGGTTCTATATTGCTCCGCTCTCCCTAACAAAGAGTAACAAACAAAAGAGTGACATACGAGACGTTTGAAAGTCTAATTTATACACAAAGAAAATCCGTTCACCCTTACACAGTCTCTAAATCGTGGGCCCATAATTTAAGTACACAACAAATTTTAACAACGAACTTGTCTCTGCCCAAGACAAAGTTCATAAATGCATCTAGTTTATTTATATCATGCAAAATGGTACCAAATTAGCAATTCAAACATGGCTATCATAATTAGCACATAAAGATCCAGTAAATTGATTACTGAAGTTCTCTTAGAAGGCACCATAGCCCAACCGCTCCCATCTAAATGGAGGGAATACAAACACAACTTCAGGCGGCCCCTTAAAAAGCAAAGCCACACAAACACAAACTGCAGCAATGGCCACCAAGGAAAGCATTGCTGGTCTATAGACCAACGACTGGGGGCTTAGACTGCTGTAAACTAACTGTTGCTGAGCACAAACATTACAATAAGGCCCAGTAGCCCCTACCTTGCTTTTCTCAATCTCAAAGCCGGCTAATTTATCAGATTCAAAAGGACCAGGTTGACTTGGGATACTACCTGGAATATCAAGAATACAGTGCCCAGGAACAGAACTCATCCTAATTTTTCGCTGGACCAGATGAATATAGGAGAAGTAGCCTCTTAGACGCGCATAATCTTGAGGTGCAAAACCATAGTTGTCATTAGCTACTTTCCATGCCCCAACTCCAACCTAGATGAGAAAAGCCAATCAGTAAAAATGGTACCTCAAAACCTAAACACTCAATCCAAATTAAAAGACAGAGCATTCTTACATCCCAAGTCATCTCTTTTAGATAGCTTCTCCAGTATGTACTCAAATTCATAAATTTAAAGGATAAACATAGAGAAGTTGTGAATTCACAAACAATAAGGTTTATCAGAATTACAGGATGATAAACTGAAATTAAATGGAATCGCCAGTGTTCTTATTCCCACACTCAATCCTACAAACACCAAGTGCACAAATTATTACCCTTCCCACTTAATAGATTTGGTATTGCGCTACGCCACCAGAAGACAAACAAGTGACATGTCACACCAATTGTACTACTTGTTGCAACAGGATTGAATATTTCAAAACTAAATTTCTTGGTAAAATAATGTATGGTTATTCCTGACATATGTTGTTCTCATAATCACACCTAAACCAACATAAAAAAGGAAAATTCTGGCATGGGTTCCTCTTCATCACCATCCACCTCATTCTAAATTGATGTGGTTCCCTATGAAATATTGCAATTGCTAAGGGCACAACGTTTCTCTTGACATACAGTCACTGTTTTCAATCCCACTTAATCAGAAACATTTAGAATAGCAAAATCACACATGATCGGGTAATATGCTTCAAAATATTCTTTCAGATATGAACAAAGTAAATAATGCTATTAACAAGATATATAATTTTAAAATATAAAAATAGCCATCACTAGGCACACTTGTAGATAAAGAAATAGGGAGCTTTTCAATAATGCTTTTCAAAGCAAAGTAGTTTAATAACAGAAAATTTTACCGCATTTCACTGAATCCAATTAAGATAGTGAAATATGCCATAATAGTGGACATATGAAATGCTTAGTCCACATAATCTACCTCAAAATCTCAACATTATATTTGAAGATGGCAACTCAAGCAATTAATGGGATATTATGTACATGCGGAAATTGCCTATGAGGCTTCACCAAATGTCACGAAAAGTTCTCATGTTTCAATGCACACAGATTTCATCTAAAAATGTTAAAAATCCTTTACGAAAATTATTTCAACTGAATAAATTGAATCAACTAGATACATATAAGCACAGTCGTCTTCTATATCTTCCACCTTATCCCAAAAGAATGCTGGGGACATGGATCCTAATCTAGGATCCATGTGATTGCAAATGGTATGGTTTTGATGGTTGGATACCCTTCCTAACGTCAACCCTCCTTACTTATCCAGGCTTGCAGAGGTAATTCAAAAGCATTGGTGGAGTGTTCATTTTAAGACAAAAATATATATTTTTTAAAAAAAAGGCTTTTAACCAATTACCACTAAAAAATGAAAATGTAAGTTGGTATTTGCACAAACAGCACTCTTAAGATTCATAAACAGAATTTATCAAAAACAAAAGATTCATAAACAGATAGGAAATTTAAAAGGCACCTGTCCCGGGTCATCTGTCAAGGCATCAACGACCATCTCTGCATTATCTCTACTAGCAGCAATATGAAGTGGGGTCATACCAGCGGGGCCAGGCATATCAGGCCTAAATAAATACCCATCAGCATGTGTAGCAAGGTCTGCATCTGCTACATGCTCATGCAATTTTCTTGTCGGCACATACCTAAGCAAAAACTCTACCATGGCCCTACAATTCCTTCTGACTGCTCTGTGAAGTAACCCCATCTCCAAGAGCATTTCCGGGAAAGTATGTCCTTCCACATCAACAGTTCCTTCAAATAAGACATCCAGAAGTTTCTTAACCACCGCACACCAGTCATGGTCCATCGAAAACTCTAAAAGCCACTTGAACCTCCCTAGAGAGAACACATTCGAATCAAAATCTACCTGACCTAATCTTGACACTAGATGACTTCTCTTGAGAAGCCAGCCCATTTCATGTAAAAAATTAATTGCATCCTTCCTCAATTTTGATTCACTTAACACCCTATCAGTGGAGTGATCATTCTCCTCTGTATCAATTACAGACTCAAGGAAGCGGATTTCTGAAACCATGTCTCCATCTGCCACTATGAAGGGAAAGAAACTACAGCTAAGGCCAGGGTCCTCGACCTGAAGAAACAGAAGAACAAACTTAATACCAGGAACAATTAAACATACACATAAAAGTAGAATAAAAAAGGAAAACATCATAAGCACCTCTATAAACCCTCGACCAACAACACGGGAAGTGAACAAGAGAAGCCAAGGACTTGAGTTTCTTCGCATTGTTCATGGAAGGTACGGCTCTCATCTAAATCCAAAGAAGATTCTATGAGAATGTAATCCCCCTCAAATGCACAAAGCAATCTGCACATTAAACCAGAATAATCAATTAATGTTCATTAATGGGAAACTAAACAAGGAAAAAGAAGAGTTGCTGTCAAAGTCAATGACAAATATCAATACCACTAGCATGAAATCCAAGAATACGCAATTAGTTAATGAAACCCACTCCTCATATTTCTCAAATTGTATAGTGCCTGGAACACATTCCTTATCCAAGGGTATTCCAATTTAGTACAGTATAAAGTAACAATTCCTTGAATTCTCTCAATACCTCGTTGAAGGTCTACAAAGGTTAATGCCTTTGACTATAAAGTTAACTTGCTCACAAATTGTCACAGCAATAGGGATAATGCTTGTAATACTACACTGGTGGTGATCATTAACCCCCAATCCTGTATCAAGCACAACATGACCTGCAGAACCCAAGAGCTTATGAGGAACTTCCAGTGCCTGTAAATACAAAATGACAACTTTTGTTTCTTTACCATCATATGTAAAAGCTATCTGCTGGTGTATCCTGGCATAAATCCATCCACTCTGCCAGAACGAGTCATTGGACAACTTCAGTAACTTCTTTAAACTCAAACTTAAATTGCCGCACAGCTGAGAAGATGACAGATGATATCATTTAACCAGTAGATAAGAAAGATAATAAAACAACGGAGATGATTTCCAGCATTTTCTTTAAAAAAGTACTTAAGGAGACATACATCCTCCCAAGTGGATTCACTAAGACGAAGATAAAGAGCGAGGATAATACAGCCAGGACGTATGTAGCTTTCAATGTCTGTAGGACTGTTTGATAGCCACTCAAAGATCTAAGATTCAAATGTCAACAAACCATTTGGAATGCATAAATTCAAAGACCTAAGCATATAAAAGAAAGACAAGCAGGATCCAAGAAATAATTCCAATAGTACCTGAGATCTCAAACCAAGCGGAAAATGGCTTGGGTCCTTACCGAATAGCTTAAAAACTATCCGAACAGTGCGACTCTGACGGGTAAATTATGCAAAACATGCCAAACACAAATAAATGACAATCATTCACACTTCAGGCATAAAACAAGATGCAACGACATTTAGCATTCATCAATATAAAATGGTAAAGCTCCCGTACCTGTGTATCCCCATTTGAACTGGATAGTGATTGAGCAGATGCAGAATCAGAATTACCACTTATCTGTGGTGGGCTAAACTGGTGTGACTCTTGAAGAGCCCAATTAGGACGCTCACTTGCATGATTTACTGATCTTACAGATCCATCTAAAAAATCGTCTGTCTCATTACACATGTTGTTCAAGTCAATACTCCATTCCCTTATCTTTTCGTGTCCATTAGCCTCCGCTTTAGCAGCATCGGCTTCTTTCAGTGGGAGAGTAGTTATCGAGTTCACAGCATCATCATTATTAAAAATTTTACCACAACCATTCTGGACAATTCCCTCATTCCTTGCGGCTGCAAGTGTCGCAAGAGTAACAGGTTCAGATTGAACAGCAGGATAGATCAATGGAGAAACGCTGCTATTCCCATGCTTCAATTCTGAAGATGAGGCAAAAGGCTGGGAAGTTTCTACATTTGTAACAATGTGATTGGATCCATTTGAAATTGTTCCAAACAAATCTTGTCGAGCTTCACCAAAGAAGGCCCCTCCTATCTTCTTTTCTTGAATGACTGGAAGAAATCCTGACAGTTGGCTCCCATCACTGGCGCCACTTACAGCAGACAGACTCCTCAGTAGATGAGAAATAAGGTCATGATCATTAGCCTTAACAGGACTGCTGGCTGCAAGATTGAAAGATAAACAACTATCAGGTCGAATCAGTGAAAGCCTTCTTAGTTAAAGCAATAGTCTTTCCTCATCCGATTGAAATAGTAAATAATGCACATTCCAGACCAAATGTTGATTACAATTCAATGCAGACAGAATTTTCAAAAGAGTTATCAGCAAGTAGTTGCTAGACCGCTCGTCCCTCAAAGCATTTTCACGAATATTAGCATCAGGCTGCGTTTTCCTTCTCCGTTTATTATGGCCAGCCAGGCGACGCCGACAGCTTCGTTTTCCCTCATCAAACTCTTGTAGAAGATGAAATCTGTGAGCACCAAAAAAAAGAGAACGAATATGAGGTCTGAAACAGTAGGAAAGACAACTCTCAAGAAGAAAAGATGTTTTCAGCATGGTTTTAATTGGTGGTAGTCACTGCAAGTAGCATGATAAAAAGAACCCAAAACTTGATTCCCAACGGAAAACATATAGTACCCAAATTTACAAAATGGAGCGCCTGATCGACCAGAGAAGAAAAAAGAAAGCGGCTTTAAAGATTGTTGCTTGTAATTTAAGTAATAACAGCAGCAGGGAAAGAAGTCACCGAGTTTCTGCTCGGTCCGAAAAGGGCAAGGGAGCACCTGCTGCATTGCTGACAAAACCTTTGCACCACATTCCCAACCATGGCGTTGCTGGCCTTGGCATGCATGGCACATACTTTATGACGTCTGTGGTAGTCCTTGGCATTACTGAGATCAGCACCACAGTTTTGGACTTGACAAAGGGCTCGAGACCCCGGGTGTTCCACTACCACCCTTGTGGAAACAGCTGCGGCCGTGGTAACGGAAGGATGAGGACCTCCAAGCTTCAAAGTAAGGGATGCCGCCTCATCGGCGACATCATCCTCAGCATCCAATACGATCACTCTCCTTCGCTTATCGCAAACGCCTTTGCCCTTGTTGTTGTTGTTATTATTATCGAAAAAAGTGGCCTCCTCGGAACAAGAAGTGGAAGCATTGGAAGAGTCAGCAGCTCCTCGAGGACGAGGAGGGGCGAGAGGGAACAGTTGTTGGTCATCAGAGGGGACGATACCCATATTCAAGGCGGGTGTGGCGAGGAAGAGATCCCCATCCCACTTCCAGTCGTCCAAGTCCCAGTTCAAGCTTCCCTTGGGAGGAGTTGCAGTGGAGGGTGGATACAGTTGATGGGACGGCCCGCTCACTCGCGCTTGCATGATCACACTTCCACTTCCAAGAACAACAAGAGCTTCTCCCGAACCCCTCCCAATCCCCAATTCCAAGCAAGCAATCGAGTAATAAAGAAAGAAATTAGAAAGTGAGAACGAGAGCTGAGAAGGCTAATCGGCGTCCGCTACGCACCCAACAAGTCGTCGAGAAACAGAACGCCGACGATTCCAAAGGCGTCCCCCGCTCACCCGGTCCGTTGTGAGAGAGGAGGGGGTTCTTCACCACACACTCCTTTGACTCCACAAAATTGAATTTTAAATATAACAAAAAGAAAATGATTTAAAGGAAATTAAGAAGGGAGGGAGAGAGAGGAAACCCGGACATCGGCGGCGGCTTTTATATATATATATATATATTGAATAATTAAAAAGAAAAACGAAACGGAGAATGAGCAGAAACTGAAAAAGTGAAGAAAGAAAAAGATAAAAGATAAAAGAGGGAAAATGCAGAAAAAGGTGCAGATCGGGTGGAAGGAAGACAGACACACTCTCTCTCTCTCTCATACACTCTATGTTCTATGTACTGTCAGGCCGCTCGGCGTGTAGAGAGAGAAGGGAATCGGGATTCCGGGAAGGGGAAACGAAAATTTTAAGGAGGGGGCAGGTGAGAAATTGGAGGAGATAAATTAATAAGCAGTCCAATATGACCAAGCGAGCGTGACGATAATAATACAAATCATCGACAAAAACAATTCAAAGCTTTGACGTACTTTTTTTCCCCTTACTTATATTTATTTGTTTTGTATTTTATTATTTTTTACCTGATAAATTCCCCATTTATTATTTATCCTGTCGTGTACAATTCAAAGCTTTGAGCGTTTACATTGTCTTTTATTTTTTATTTTTTACCTGATAAATTCCCCATTTTATTTTTTGTTTATTATTTATCGTCATCATCTCTATTAATGGGGTGGGGATTATGCATTCCTCTCGCCTGTAGCCTCTTTCCCTGCCTCCATCTTCCCACGTTGTTATTAGCCTAGTAGTAATAATTAAGATAACTATTTTGTAACTAATTAATCAAGTAAAATAATATTAGTAAGAAAACTAGTGGGTTTTTTATAAAAATAATAATATTAATATAAGATTTAATTCAGCACCTCAATCGCGAAGAAGAATAGTTGGTGACATTGGGCTTCATAATTGGGGATGGATTCGGGAATCCAATCAGTTCTCACGTGGTGGGCAGCCAATGATACTACAGAAACTGCCGCTACAAGCTACAGAGACGAGCGATTAGAGAGTTGAGTTGTAACACCAATTGATGCACTGCAAGTTTGGATCCAATTTGCTTGTGCCGATCCAGCTTTGTTTGAGCATTTTGCTTGCACACCACGTACATACAGGCCAGTGGGGACTTCGGATCAGGGCCGCCATGTGGTGGCGTGGTGCGGTGGGGCGGGCATGTTGCTCTTGATCTGTAAGCATCCACCAATCCATCACTTATATATATATATATATATATATATATATATATATATATATATACAAAAACAACTGATGTGTGCTGCCTTAATTGGCAGCGCATCGTATCTAGGTTGTTAGATTTCAATCCAACGACTTGGATCAATCATCCAAAACACCCCCCCCGGCCTGGATTTCCCTCCCGCGCATCTGCCTCGTGCCCTGCTTCCGGACCCTCCCGGCCCCGCCTGCCGGCCACCCCTGCCCCTTCCCGTTGGCCGCCCCTGAACCCGCCCCGCAGGCCTCCTATCCCTGCCCCCGCCTCGCCGTCGCCGCCCCTGCCCCTGCCCAGCCGCCTCCCCTACCCCCGCCCCAGCCACCTCCCACCTCCCCTCCACCCCTGCCCCTCCCCCTAGCCGTCGTCCCTGCCCTCGCCCTAGCCGCCGCCCCTGCCACCCCCTACCCCGCCCCAGCCCTCCGCCCGCACCCCTGCCCTGCCCCAGCCGCCACGCCCGCTGCCCCCACCACCCTGGCCGCACCGCGACCTCCCCCTCCTGGCCTCGCTCGACGCTGCGGCTCCCGCCCCCTCGCCCGGCCGTGTCAAGGCGTCTACCTGCGGCCCCCAGCGAGGTCGCTGGCGGTCACGCGGGAGGAGGGAAGAAACAGGGAGAAAAACGGGAGATGGCAATTTCGTAATATAAACTTGACTCGATCTCGACTCGAGTCAATAGTATAAAATATATTTTTTAAAAAATAATAAAATAATTTTATAATAAAAACTTAACTCGATCTCGACTCGAGTCAATAGTATGAAATAATATTTTTACAAAAAATAAAATAATTTTATAATAAAAACTTGACTCGATCTCGACTCGAGTCAATAGTATGAAATAAATTCTTTTTAAAAAATAAAATAATTTCATAATAAAAACTTGACTCGATCTCGACTCGCCTCCCCTCCCGCCCGCCTCCCCTGCCACCCCTGCCCCGCCCCAGCCGCCGCCCGTTGCCAACCCCCCTCCCGCCAGCAGCCGCAGTCCCCCTCCGTCCCCGACCCCCGTCGCGCCCACGCCTCGCCATGCCGCTGCCCCCACCACCCTGGCCGCACCGCGGCCTCCCCCTCCTGGCCTCGCCCGGCGCTGCGGCTCCCCCCGCCCCTGCCCTGCCGTGTCCAGGCGTCCACCTGCCGGCCCCTGGCGAGGTCGCAGGCGGTTGCGCGGCGGGAGGAGGGAAGAAACAGGGGAGAAACATAGGAGAAAACGGGGATGGTAATTTCGTAATAAAAACTTAACTCGATCTCGACTCGAGCCAATAGTATGAAATAATTTTTTTAAAAAAAATAAAATAATTTTATAATAAAAATTTGACTCGTTCTCTATTCGAGTAAATAGTATGAAATATAATTTTCTTAAAAAATTCGTAATAAAAACTTGACTCGATCTCAACTCAAGTTAATAGTATGAAATAATTTTTTAAACAAAAATAAAATAATTTTGTAATAAAAACTTGACTCGATCTCGATTCGAGTCAATAGTATGAAATAATTTTTTTTAAAAAATAAAGTAATTTTGTAATAAAAACTTTACTCAATCTCGACTCGAGTCAATAATATGAAAAAAATTAAAAATAAAGTAATTTATTAATAAAAACTTTGACTCTATATAATATTAGGAAATTATTTTTTTTAAAAAAAATTATTTCATACTATTGACTCGAGTCGAGATCGAATCAAGTTTTTATTAAGAAATTATTTTATTTTTTTAAAAAAATTATTTCATATTATTGACTCAAGTCAAGAACGAGTCAAATTTTTATTACGAAATTATTTTTTAAAAAATTTTTATTTCATATTATTGACTCAAGTCTGGATCGAGTCAAGTTTTTATTATGAAATTATTTTATTTTTTTAAAAAAATTATTTCGTACTATTGACTCGAGTCGAGATTGAGTCAAATTTTTATTACGAAATTACCATCCCCCGTTTTCTCCCCTGTTTCTCCCCTGCTTCTTCCCTCCTCCTGTCGCGCGACCGCCGGTGACCTCGCCGGTGGCCGGCGGGTAGACACCTGAACGGGGCCGGGTGGGGGCGAGGGGAGCCGCAGCGCCTAGGCGAGGCCAGGAGGGGGAGGCCGCGGTGCGGCCAGGGTGGTGGGGCAGCGCGGCTGGCAGGGGGTGCAGGCGCGACATGGGTGGGAGACGGGGGGGGACCGGCGGGCTGGCGGGCGGGGGCGGGGGAGGGGTGGCATGGCGGGGCAGGCGGCGAGGGCGGGGCAGGGGCAGGGGCATGGGGCAGTCGGCAGGCGGGGACCGGGGCGGCCTGGGCGGGGGCAGGGGCATGGGCGGCTGAAAAATGGGAAGGGGGTGGTATGGGGGGTTGTTGTGGACCGTTGGATCAGATCCAACGGTCCACATGGGGCAGCGCATAGTAGCGCTGCCCTATATATATATATATATTGTTTACATTGTCCTTCAAACTCTCGCACCCCTTCCTCTATCTGCTCTTCTCTGTTGGGCTTGGTGGCCCGGTGGGGACTCCACCCATATGTAAAATAATTTAATAATAATAATAATGCGTAATCTTCCACATGATAGGTGTTACGGCCTTGATTTATGGGGTACCTGGATACCTAGAGTTTGTATGTTATTCCTAAGTATAATTCGTCTATAAAAGGGTAGTCCATATTATCCTAGTGGTGGACACAACTTATAACTTATGATTGTATGTCATAATTCCAGTGACAACCAAGCATAGATGGTAGAAGGTTGTCGGAACACCTAGGAGTCCTATCAGGTTTCAAGGAGTAGAATCAAGTATGATCAAGATTCTATATATCAAGCATAGCAAAGGATAATGTTCAATAACCTACAACAACTCATCGGGTCATAAAGAATGTGTACCGAGCATTGGGTAGGGTATATCGAGCAAGCTGTGTTCATCGACTTCAAAATTAACCTCAATTTGTTGAGTACAGGTCGCAAGTGCTGATCATGATCGAGTGTTGCTGGTTGGAGTTACCGAACATGCTTAGGATTGGTGATCAATCATGCTAAGAAGTGGGTATCAGTAGCAGCGCATGGGATTTGTCGACAGTGCTAAGAGCTACTTATCAAACGCGTCGAGAACTGAACTCAGAAGTATTGAAAGGCGTGACTGAGCATTACCGGGAGTGCTAGACGAGTGCTAGGCAATGACCGAGAGTTAGAAAGTGGAGTTCTGCGATTTAATCAAGGTTTCCTAGTTGTACTAGGAATCCTAATACAAGTAGGATTTACGGTAGTGGTTGTATGTGTGGGCTAGCTGGAGACCGTGGGAGTTCTTGATGGACTTGGACTTGATCGAGACTTCAGGGAGGATGTCTTAAATAACTTGAAGAAGCTTTGGACTAGGACTTAGAGGTTGACCAGGAGAAGGAGCCGAAAGGGAGTCTTGGTAGAGCTGAGATTAAATCCTAATCTTATTGGGAGTCAAATGTTCGGGTTTGAGGTTCTTTTGCTTCAGGGGCTCTTCCACGACCATGGAGTTCAACTAGGAATGTGTGGAACAACATGGAAGGCATGTTTTAGGTCAATTTAGACTTGGAGATGACATTAGGAAGAGTTAGACAGGAGTGAACTCTTTTTGCAAAATCGGTGACTCGAGTCAAAGTTTTATATTAGCAAACCAATCGGTTCAGTCATCAGTTCAAGTCAAGTAAGTTTCATAAGGCACATGCTGAGCTAAGGCCAGTCGTGCCTTATAAGCGATAAGGGTCAAGTGTACCCAAGTATTTGATGATAAAGTTAAAAAAAATGATGAGAAATGAGTTACTAGAGTATATGACAGTATGAAAAAAAAATTTTGTATTTGATCGTAGAATTATTTTTAGGCCGAATAATGCATTAGGACATGTTAGATAGCAATTTAGGTGAGTTATTAGTTATAGAACATGTCGTTTTGATGTTATGGAGTGTATTATATTTTATGGTATTTTTTTCATATTTTTTGGATTTTTTTGTAATTTGTTAGGAGTTCGTTATTATTTTTGACTCGAGTCGAAGTCAAGACAACTTTTATTTGCAAGAATGTCACCTAAAACCCTCCCCCGACATTTGCTCCCCTAACCCCGATCATCGCCCTGATTGTTGCCGTTGATGCTGCCTCTGGCAGCTGCATCACCTCCGATCAATTCTATCGAAGCTCCGTCGTGTCGTCCCCCACCTTCTCAACTGCCACCCTGCTTCCATGACGCCCGACGCTGGGCCCTCGCATTGTGCCTCCACAGCAATTCTGCTGCCGGCTGCGCCGCTCCACCATCACCACCCCTTTCGACCTAGACATCCTTCCCCCTCTCTATACACCACCGCCAAGATTGACCAAGGGCCGATTGGGCAAGCAGACTGACCCCTGCCGACCCATAGCAATCGCCGGCGACCATCGCGGCCACAGTCGCCCTCATCATCATCATGGTCATGTTGAGCTCGCCGAGTCGGTACCAACCCACAACCTCAATCACCTCACCGAAAAATAGCTGAAAAGCCACCAAAAAATCATTAAAAACTACCGAAAAATTGGATTTGTTGGAAATCGTCAGATTTTTGCCGAATTCATCCAAACAAACCTGATTGAACTTCGGACACCACCAGGTGTCGAATTTGAGTCCCAAACTGCACGACAAACCCTAGTGGTCACTGATTGCCATCTGCCTTCGACCTAATTATTTAAAATTGATAATTATTAGCAGAACCTGCTAGGATTTGATTGATTGACATAGTAAATTATCTTTATTGTAAATAAAAATAAAATTGCATGATTTAAATAATATAAAATAAATGTTATTGAACTAATTAAGTAAGTTAAATATGAATTGTTACTTAATTGTACTGTAACTTAAAAATCATAATGTTGATTGATATGAGTGCTTTGACGTGAGTGGGTTACATGATGTGTGAATACATCATTCGGATAGTGGGCGTAAGTTTTAGTTTTGATTTGTAGGTACGGAGTAGGAGCTCGCCACCTAGGCGCGTAGGCACAATTAATGCTTCTCTAGGTCAGTTAAAGACTCGCTTCTGTTTAACTTTCTCACTCTATTATAATTTATTTTAACAAGTAAGCAGACATGTCGAGTGGTGGATTTATCGTATCCCACTCCACACAGGTCATTTAGTCATACGAATTTCTAAATTAATAACCCTCGAGGATAAGATCCCTTGAGTTTATCTTTTGAAAACTCAGATCTAGATCTTGATGCCTTTAGGCCTTCTATATTACAATCCCTACCCAGACCTATGTTAGTTTTCTTGATTTTTCTAATGAGATGTGAGACAATGAAAAGTCGACTTACGCACACCACAAGTGGTTTCATGTGCCAGTCAAAACGAGCTCTGGATTAGTGAGCGGGTCATTCCATTCCTCAGGGATCATGGCAACTCCACCTTTGAGTTCTTCAAACCCGGAGAAGTGTAGAGGATTACAGGTACTACAATGCAACGCATATCTAAACTTGTGGATTCAAACGGTACTAGAGGCTCCTGCCGAAGAGTACTCAGACTTTGTGCTTAGGGCCGGACTGATATGGAGGATGTAGAGGGCTTTATGATAATTGGCTTTCCCATGTGAGGGATATTTGAAATTGTTAAGGCATCTGACGAGTCAGAATGGGACGTTGTTAAGCCGAGGCTGACGTCTCTTGATTAGTACCTTTATGAAAAATTCTAATGCGAAAGTATATGATTGATTTCATTTAATAAGAGAGTCAGTTGTTATGTGCCAGTTTGATTATTAGTTATTTTTGGACCAGTAATACTCATTATTGACTTTTTCGTATTATATATGTAGGTAAAAACTTAAATGAGTGAGCATTGTCGGCACTGTAAAGGAGCAGCGATGCACCATGTACACATGTACCTACCAAATAGAATGAAAATTATAGTGTAATGAATTGCTGGGAATTTATGTGGATGAATGATATAATGTCTGATTGTAGAAATTACTGTGAGAAATTGTGTTATGATTTTTGTGCTGATTATCATAAATAGAACTGGACAAGACAAGCTAATTGGGGTCGAGACCCGACTCAGGAAGATAAAAATGGCTATGATGTGATTGTGTGTGAAAAGTAAATTTTTTTAGTATTGTTTTGAGTTTTTCTCGTTATGTTTATATATTATTTGTTATTGACAGAGTGGTCCCTATTGTACTTTTAAGAGAAACTCTATCCATTTTGTTTTAAAAATAGTTATTTTTTGAACTTTTTACGTGCTTGTTTTGTTTTGAACATGATAGCATATCGTAGCATTCATTTAGAATAATGTTACAACATAAACATCTCATTCATGCATTGAATGCTTGCATCATCATCTTGAGATGTTGAGGGTTGATCCGAATTGGCTTAACCGAATTAAATAGATTAGCAAATAGATCGATCGTCGGTATCATTTCTGGTTCGATTAGTGGGTGAACCGAATTGGGGTGTTACACTTTCTTATTAGCCAATTTGGAGTTTGCAACGAAGTAGAAATCGGTTCTTATAAATAGACCAGATCCTTGGACATATGAGATCATCACGAGAGAGGTGATCAATTGCAAGAGAGGGTGGACGTCTGTGAGGGGACTTAGGAGAGTTCTCAACGTCTCCATTGTGAGAGAAGAGGGCTACATCAAGGAGGAAGGAGGAAGTTGTCATAGCCAATCTCTTGATGTCGAGATTGAAACTTCAAACTTTGATGGGTCTTTGGGGCTTAATTAAGGTACTCTTGTACACGCCTTTATTACTGATTTTGATTTATGTTTGATTGAGTTAAATTCATGTATTAGTTATTCTCATTGGGGAGTTCGACTAGGGGAGTGTAGTTATAAAGATTGCTTGTTAGATGGGTGATCCGGGTGAATCCCTTTGTGAACGAGTAGCATTGGGGCAAGGCCAAGTGAGGTTGTCCACAAGGTCGAGCGAGTGCTTAAGAAGATTTGAGTGTTTGTATTCCATGTATTTTTGTGTCTTAATATGAGGTTGGGAGTAGTTCCCATATATCTGCATGCTTGTTTGTTGTTTATTGTGATTAGACAAGGAATTTTAGTACTCGGTTGTGGTCGAAGATTACAATGTGAGTAGTTACGAAGACTAGTTACTAGGACAAGCAAGGGTAGAGGCTGGCACAACTGAACACATGGATTGAAGTTTAGTGAAGATCGGGTAGTGACTAGGAGGGTAGCTACTTGGTTCTTGGGACAAGTTGTCGATAATGAGTACTAATAACCGAGAATACTTATTCGGATGTGCTTTTGTGTGCTCGAGCATGGGTAATCGAGCAAGATGCAAATAGTCGTACAAGTTAACCTCAATTAAGGTTTATATTCGGGTGCTGATTTTCTAACCGAGAAGTAGTGTGATAAGAAGCAAAAAACAGTAATCGGTAAAAGGCTAATTACGAGTTATCGGTATTGGGAGTTGGTTGTTGATAGTGATTGGTAATTGGATATCTGAAAGTGGGTTTATTGATGTTTTGTAGATAGAGTGTTGGTATTTGAACGAGGAAGTAGATTTAGAGGATTTGAGAGGCTTGGTGATCGATTAGCCTCTAGATTGTAATAGTGATCGAGTATTAAGAGTAGTATTTAGGAGTTGTTTCCAAAAATTTATCCTTTATTGTGTAATTTATGAAAGGTAGAGTATTCTCAAGGGTGAGAATATACCGTATAAGAGATAATTTAGGACAAAAAATTTTATCCTAAAACTGACTAGGTATATTCTTTAATTACTTCAAAGGCGGGCCCTCTTAATATCTTCCCTCTCTGAGCATCTCCACTGCATTCCAATTTCCGTGTTCTACTCTTCTTAGGATTGCCTGGGAAAACAAATATCTTCTAATTGGAATTAGGACATGTTCACATTGATGGATAAATCATTAGCACTTTTATAGATTTCCGGTCAAATAAAATTGCAGGGTCAAAAAGAAGACGGATTACTAACAAGGCAATCGACGGGGGCTTAAATATTGCGGAGCCCCTTTGGCCAGCAGTCCATTTGGAGGGATATTAACAATTTAATTTGTGGAGCCCTTGTGGCAGATCATCCATGTGGACGGGCATTAACAATTTAATCTGGGCCACATATTCTTTCATTTGTCCGTTACTCCACCATGTCATGTCCATTAATCAGCTAATTGGGTAATAGACATTTTTAAAGAGCCATTCGGACATAGAAATAGCTATGGACAATTTTTTTTCCCCAGGTGATAATTAAACATGGTAGGGGACTTACAGTGTCCACTTTTATCAAAGTATGTTAATAATTAATAAAAAAAGATAAATTTATAGAAGATATGCTAAAGATTTTCTTACATTGGTAACTAATCACATATATTACTTCTATATTTTAGATGATTTACCTAGATTTGTAATTGATTATACATAAAAATCCCATTGGCAAAATTAAAATAATTGTATGAAAATCCAGTTAATAATCTGTGATTTTATATTTTAAAAAATATTTCTTTATTTAATTGTCTGCTAGTTCGTCCATTAACTCGTTTGTCTTTTGCCCAAGCGGGCATGGTCAGACATGGACACTTTTAAAATTAACAGGCATGGCACAGTGCTAGACACTCCCTAGCCATATCTATGTCCATACGTTATGTTACCATACCTAAAAAATATTTCTTTTTTTATTGACCGCTAGTTCGTACATTAACTAATTTGTTTATAGTGAACGGACGTAGATATTAGTAAAAATTATCTAAGTAGCCATGGTCAGACATGGACACTTATAAATTTAATAGGCATGGCACGGCGCTAGACACTCCCAAGCCGTATCTATCTCCATACGGTACTACCCCTAATTTTCTCTGACGTTGGATAGTGTTACTTAACATCTAATCAGAAATAAATAAACAAATAAACAAAACAAAAACAAAACTGCAGATTAAAATCCACCAAAACATCCGATTTCTCGCCTATAAATTCATAGCAAGAAGATGCATTCATGCGATTGTTGTGTGAACCTATCTTTTTCCTAATGAAGATGGAAAGAAGTGAAAATAACACCACTCAGTCAAAACGCAAGCGTGGTTCATCGTCCACAATTCAATACAAAACCGTCATTGGCCATTTAATCACTCCTCCAATTAAATGCAATTCAACCAATAACAAGCTTGTGCACAGACCATCGTAGAGCCACCATTAATCGAACTCCAACGAATCTCACCCCACCTTTCATGATAAAGAAGAGACGAAAGAAAAAAATGTATAATCTTTCCCAGCCATGGTCGTGGACGGATATGTAATGACCGAACTTAGGCCCTTGCAGAGCCAACAATGGCTTGACAAACCTAGCGTGTTTTCATTTATAATATGATCTTTCCCTCCAATGCTCAATACTAAAATCAGGATTGTCACTTTTATCAGTATCAGAGTTATCTCTCTGAGACTCAATTTCGTTGCTATCAGCCTGTGACTTTCTGTGCCTCCGATCCTGCAGTGAAAAAAGTGACATCAAGTATTTATTAAGCATTTCAACCTATTAAGCTAAGAGCCACTCACTTTCAAGCCATCAATTAGCAGGCTATCAAATGATTCATATAACAAATCATAATTCATGACATCAGGAGCCACAAAAACATTTTTTTGATCTCACCAAGACCAAGTTTCTCTTTCAAATTCCAGAAATATTAACATTCCAAAGGTATTGAAGCTAATAAACAATGCTTCGAACATAGCATGCGGCTAAAAATAAGTTCAGCTAGCCATTAAATATTGAAATCCAAATATACAAAGGAAAGACAATATCAATCTCTGCTAAAAGTATGATCTAAACAAGTGTAGCTGAAAAAATGGGCTAATACGAGCTTAATGTCTTAAAAGCCAGAGTCTGCATTCCAGACTCTGTCTGATCTGTCAGCGGGAATTCGTTTTGAAAATGCAAAAAAGTAACGTTCATTTGTTCTAAATTCATGAGCTGCAGCTCATTTAGATAAGCATAATGAGAAGATTTTCTAACAAAATAGAGTTTTATACACATTAGCTACCACTCATATAGTTTATATGAGCTGTAGCTCATATTTGGAGCACATTTTGTTGGTCCCACCACTTAAAAAATCAAAATGGACAAAAGCAAAAACAAACAATTAAGATACTTATAAATATTTAAATCAATCTAATGTTTTTAACCCTTACATCTTAATTGCCAAATAAAGGTAATAAAACTTTTGAAGTCTTTTAAATAGTGAATTTTTTAAAAAATTTAGAAGTAGATCTTATTGCAGTCTACTTATGCACCACAACAATTTATGACCCACCTACTTATGCGATTTCCTTCCTACATATATATAAAGAACCCAATATGTGGGACCACTGAAAGGGACTCAAATTTGAGCTATAGCTCATTTAAGCTACATGAGCTTCAGCTCATCATAATTTTTCTCAAAAAGCACACCAGCACAGCCATCTTCCCTTGCAAAGCTGGATATCAAGAAGTCCAATTTGCTTCTACACGGAAACATGGCCAACAAAAAGACTAATGAGGTTAAGACATGCACTAATTTGACTGTAGTAAGTTTGACTTGTTTAAAAGAACAAATGGGAACTATACTGGGGCTTGAAATAACTAGGCAGAGTTGTCTTGTCAAAAATTCTGTCATCTAAAACAATCTACAGAGGTGATAGTGTAGTTAAACAACATATGAAACAAATTATGAATTTTAAAACAAGAGGCTCAAAACCTCACCTCACGCCTTATTGGATATTCTTCAGATTCAAGCATGCGAACCACTTGTCCCATCTTTGGCCTCTTTTCCAAATCAGGGTCCACACACCGAAGAGCAGTCAATAATGCTCGCTTTAGAGCCTTAGTAGAAGGTCTTGCCCCAATGTTTGGATCCACTACTTCTTCAGATCGTCTGCTGCCAACCATCATCTTGAGCCAGTCAACGAGATTTACCTAAGACCAAGAACAATGTCAATTCAGCACTGAAGTGGAGGGCAAAAAATCTCTACTTGTTACTCAACTTCACTTTTCAGAAAACTTGTTTATCTTATCAATACCTAGACTGTAAAGTTCTTTAATAGAAGGCAGTGATCAAAGTTTTCAAGAGAGAAATCTCAAGACCAACTGACCTAGGTAGAACAAATCTTACAGGATAACAACCATGAACTTATCAAAAAATGTTTTCAAATCAATAAATACACAAACAGCTACTTATTCATATCATGTATGTCGTTTAAGTACCTCATGAGAAGGTCGACTATAGTCTACAGGATCTCTACCAGTGATTGCTTCCAACAAAACTACTCCAAAGCTATAAACATCGCTCTTTTCATTCAAGAGACCTGTGTTGGCATATTCAGGTGCCACATATCTGGACAGACAAAAACACAACACTACTATAGGCTGATTCTATGGGAAAGTAAAAAGGTAACAAAATAAACATAAAGAAAAAATCACCCAAAAGTCCCCATGACTCGTGTTGTAATGTGGCTCTTCCCCGAGCCAAGTAACTTAGCAAGTCCAAAATCTGACACTTTGGCATCAAAATCTTCATCAATCAAAATGTTGCTTGATTTGATATCACGATGCACAACTTTAGGTTCAATTGCCTCATGCAAATAGGCAAGCCTGCAAAATAGAGAGACATTCAAAGCTCCTTACCTTGCTGACAATGTGCGACTAAGGCTAACAAGAAAATACCAGAAACTTGTGCCATTAGTACATACGCTTTTGCGGTGCCAACAAGAACTTTCATACGAGCTTCCCAGGTGAGATATCCATGTTGGCGCATAGCCCCATGAAGCCATTGCTCAAGATTCCCATTGTTGACATATTCATATACAAGCATTCTGAAAAATTAAGAATAAATATGAGCAACTTACACATTCGTGGTAAATGTGCAATAAACAAAAGATATTAACTTGTTGCATCAGAATAGGCAATTATAACTTGTTGCATCAACATCCACCAACCATGACTGCAACTGAGGTTTGGTGGACCGTGACAATGACAACCCAATATGTTTTAGTTAATGTAGGAGATGTAATGTGGGGAAATATCAAACTATTGAGCACCAGAGCAACCAAATAGTCAGGCAACAATTGTACAAGCATGTCTTTAACACCACTGCAACTATCTATTTTTCTCTGACCTACAATGCTAATCAGTAATCAACTGGTTTGCACGCAATTACAAGCAAGTTCAAGCAACACTAGTCTGTAGAAAGGTGCCACGAAGAAAGTAATTTAGACCAGAAGATTTTTAACAGCAGCTTATCACCAGGTGTAGTGATTGAAATGTTTGTTATTTAAAAAGGACAAGAATTTTTTTTTTTAAAAAAGAGACATTTTCATTTACCTGTGAATTCCTTCAATACAGTAACCAAGAAGACGAACTAAATTTTTATGGCGAACATGACCAATTGCCTCAACTTCCACTCTGAATTCTTTTTCAGCTTGACCCCTGAAGAGATCAATACAACATAAATTATTTGTCAGGATATTGTCAGCCATCAATGTCTGATTCACAGACATTCTCCTACTCATCCATGTGATCCCAAAAAATTCGCATCCGGGCCCCCTTCCCTCTAATTCATGAGTCCAAAAATTAAGAAACAGGCCACATGTAATAAATAAAGAAGGAATTGCATTCATATAAAACAATTTATATAACACGTTGGAGACTTGCATATTGTTGAGGAGCTTTTTAACAGCCACTGGAGTTCCATTTATAAGATGACCACGATAGACAACTCCATAGCCACCCTCCCCAAGGACATTATCCTTTGAAAAATGATTGGTTGCAAGTTCAAGATCACGCAGAGTAAACCAGTGCCCCCAACCAAGATGAGTGAACTCAGGAAGGCCACTCAGGGGTGACGGAGCAGTCACAGCATGTGATGCAGCTCGTCGATACACAGTGAATGCACTTGAGCTTCCCTCTTCTCCAGACTGAGAACCGCCATCTTTGTCAGCAAAATGAAATGATCCTGACTGGCTGCTATTCTCCCCATTTTTTGATTTGCCCAAGCCCAGATGAACCAAAACCTTGTCTGATTCTTTGTCACTGGATTTGTCCTGAATGGTGAGAAGGATACCATCACGTGGAGTAAAGTTGTTTGATGAGACCCGCTCAACTCTGACCTCTTTTATTTCCTTTGAAACAGTAGGGATTTGTGCTAATGGATGTCCATCTACAGCTCTCTTTGACTTTTTCCGACAAACAAAGCAAATCCAGACTATTGATAGGATAATGATTATGAAGATCCCTACGCTTATTCCAATCAACTGCCATACTTCAATTCCAAATAGGTCAGTTTTTTGCGAGAGTTCCGTGTTGAGGTTTCCCATTTCTTATGAAAAAGTAGATTCCCCAAGCAGGATAAGCGTAAGCAGGAAGGTAATGAATCGCCCGATTGCTCACGAGTAGGAAGTCGCAAGTGAGCGCAAAAATGAAACGACAGGTTCAAAGCCGTTCAATGTGGAATGTTCTATATATTACAACATTCTCCTATGTTTTATTGGCCTGTAATTATAAAACAAAAGTGGTTAGGCATCAAGCGACAAGAGACACCTACTGCGCACTGCTTTGCAAACAAGTAGATTAAAACAGTTACTCCTACATTGTTAAGAATAATAAGATGCCGAAAGTCCATGTGATTTTTTGATCAATGGAGGAGCCTGCACAATAAACCCACCCCAGAGAGAAAGTGGCATTCGTCGCTATTCATTGAATTTTATTGAAGCGATGCTACTCAAAAATCGGGAGTTTCGAAAAGAAAAGAAGAGAAGAGGGGGAAATTTTTTTAAAAAAAAGAGGAGTAGGGATTGATCTCAGAAGGCATATGTTTATAGCAGGCCCGAACAATGTGAAACCACAAAACAAAAACATTTATAAAAAGAGAAAAACCTAAAGGAAGAGAGTGAGTAGGAGACGAGTGGCGTGTGATTACCTGATGGCGTTGGGGTAAACGTGTAGAGGGAATTGGGAAGGGGAGATCAGAGGTGGACATGGAAGCCTAGATCCGGTAGCAAAGAGACGCAACTACAGCAGCAGCGGGTGTCGGAAGTCAATGGCATGAGCCGTGAAGATTTTAATCGAGGGGAAATGGGAGCTGGGAAGGTGCATTTAATTTAAGGTGAGAGACGAGGTGGGAAGCAAAGCAGGGGTTATCATTACAACTTCTATTACCACCAAGGGCACACGTAGTAGGAAGGAAGGAAGATGATGAAGACGGAGGAGGAGGAGGATGCATCCTCAAATATGATTATTATCAACTTCAATTTCAATTTTGGGGAGAGTTGGTGGTGGCGAAGATGATGAGATGGTTATGAGTTTTCAGTAGAATGCAAGCAATCCCTTCACCATTCCCACCTGACAACTACTACCACGCAACACTTGTCTAACCAGCAATAATGACCCACACACCAAATTCACGGGGACCCCACCATAATAATAATAATAATAATAATAATAATAATAATATTATTATTATTATTATATAATTAATAATTACCAAATATCAAATTTTTAACGATTTTCTTTACCCTAACTTTAATAGGATATATATGTTTTTTTAGCATGAAAAAAATAAAATAAAATCTAAGAAATTTATAAATATTACCTCATTATAATATTATTGATCCTCCATTAAAAAAACTATTTTTATAATAATTTATGATAAGATATAAGTGACAGCTCTATCCCGTGTTCTCCTTAAAAAAATTTTATAATAAAACTTTTGATTCAACCACAGCAAAGATAGAATATTTTTTTACCCGTATAATTAATTTTGAATTGCCGTTTACCCACAAAAAAAACTTTTACAATAATTTCTAAATCTCATGTTCTTTACCCTCTTAAATTTTAATTAATTTTGGTCTCATATTAACACGATCATTCCACAATTATTTATTTCGTTTAAGATTTTCATAATTATTTTTTTATTATTATCATAAAAACTTTAAAATATAATTATATTTGAGTAAAAATTCCAACCATAAACTAACTTTAATTTTATTTTAATATATATGTTTTAGAAATTGGATGGGAACACCTCTTTGTGGGACTTTTCAACGTCTAGACGTCCACATATGCCGAATCCCAACGAGGGCGAGGAAACAAGCAGGCAGTGATTGGTTGCAGACATGAACCGTGAATTACGGGAAGGGAATCCCTGACGTCGACCTTCACAGTTCGCTAGCATCAGTCTAGCATCGTCTATATTTACAGCTGATTTAAGCCAAAGCTAGCCACGAATGGACAGTAATGGTAGCCTCTAAGCAGCGGTGCTAACCGAGTAAACGAGTTAAGTTTAATTTGTGTTCAAATTCGACTCAAATAGTTTGAAATTTGTTCGAATTTGATTTAAGATCGAATAAATTTTGAACATACATGTCGAGTTCGACTTGAATATCTTTTATGTGTTCGAACTCGACTTAAATTTAAATATACTTAAACTATTTAATTTTTTTGAGCTCAAATTCAGTTCGTTCGTGAGCTTAAAATTGGCTCGATTAAAAGTAAAAATACCTCACTTAAAAAAAATACTATCAATATAAATTAAACCCACAACTTTGAGGTCATCAATTTAAATACTTACCATTTTAAATATCTCATTTTTTTACTATTCTATTGTGTGTATATATATATATATATAAGATATAATATAAAAACTATATTATTATACTATTTTATCGAGTCGAGTTACGAGTCAAGTTCGAGTTATAACCGAGTTGAGTCGAGTCAAATACGACCTTACTCAAGCTCGTCTCGTAAGATTCGAATTCGAGTCGAGTTCGAACTCGAGCCTCTAAATATCGAGTTTCGAGTCGAATCAAGCCAAGCCGAACACTAAAATGGTTATGAGCTGGCTCGCTCTAATTAGCAACCCTAACGTCAAGCATTTATTAGAATCTTTTTATCATTTTATTTATAGAAAAAGTTCATTTGTTTAATCGGTCAACCATGCATGAGATTGACGAATACCTGATAAGACAAACTCACGGAGCGGGTTCTTAAGCTCTCCCATGCCCTTTCCTATGAGAGGCAGTGTTCTTCGTCCTCGCTCTCTACTCCATCAGCAATCAGTTACCATTTATGCGGCTACTTTTTTCTTTTTAAAAAAGCATGTTATCATATATTTGTCCAATTTGTCATGATGCCCATTTTGGTCTAAACGATAATTATTATTTAAATTAAATCCTTATCCCCCCTCCCAAGATGCACTTGCAGTCACAATGCCGGGACTGCTTTGTCATTGTGGGAGGCAATACACGTGCATAGAGTTTTGCTGAGTTTCGTTCAGAGCAAAACCCGTAATTCTAGTCAAAATTTTATACCTATGAACCAATTGATTTAGCAGTCGGTTTCAGTTAAATATGTTTCAAAATATGTATACTCAGCCAATATTGGTCACATGTATGAGCTATCAGGGTCATGTGTACCTAAGTATATGATAATAACATCATAAATACAGCTGAAAAGAATAAATTATTAGAATATATAAGAGTATGCTAGTTTTTTTAATTTTTTATATATAGCGGATCGTAGAATTAGTTTTAAGCCGTTTAACGTATTAGAACACGTAAGAGGCAGTTTGAGTGGGTTGTTAGTTACGGAGCATGTTATTATGATGTTGTGGTATTTCTTATATTTTATGAGATTTTTTTCTATTTTTTTGGAATTATTACGAACTAGTTATGGTTTTGACTCAAATTAAACTAGACTCAAGTTTTATTTACGATATTACCACCTGGCTATTTCTTCCTCCTCCAAAACCTTCCTCGTCCCAAACCCTCACTGCCCACTATGTTCGTCGCTGGCGAGCCCCATCGTGGTCTTGCGTGCAGTCCTGAGCACTCCCGGTCGTCGTCCAACCTCCAAGATGCGAGGAAGCCGCGCCCTTGTGCCACGCTTCCGTCGTCGATTGCGCCACTGACGACTGTCGCCGCCGTGATCTAGTGGTCGGCTCAACACCTTTGACCAACCCACAACCTTCCCCGACCGGAATGGAGCCCAACGCTGCCCATCCCGGGCGAATCTCTGCACCCCACCACGACCAGCCTTGTTTTGCCCTTTTCTGACTAGTTGCCACCTCCATCGACTGCATCAATGTCGTAGATGCGTCGGGCTCGCCGAGCCGGTGCCAATGGTACCCAATATGACTACTATCTCGCCAGTAGACGCTGCCGGCGACTACTGCCAGAAAACTGCACTGAAAAATCACTGAAACTTGCCAGAAAACTGCACTGAAAAATCACTGAAACTTGCCAAAAAATTGTCGAAAAACCGAATTCGCTAGAATTCGCCGGCTCTTTCAAAGAGCTCATCCAATCGAACCTGATCGAACTTTGGACACTGACAAGTGCCGAATTTGAGCTCCAAGACGCGTGACGAGGTCGTAGCCATCACTGATTGTTGACGACGAGAAGTATAATTACCTTCGAGTTAATTATTTAAAATTGATAATTGTTAGCACAACATGTTAGTATTGATTAATTGTCATGATAAATGTCGGACTACGAATGAAGTGATGATTTGCATGATATGATTAAGAGTAAATGAATGTTAAGTGATCTAATGAGGTAAATTAAATTTGAGCATGCTAATTGACTGTGATGTAACTTAGAAAAATATAATAAAATTGGTATGAATAGAATGAGTTAAAATTACTTTCACATTATGATTATTTGATTGTTGATAGATGTTGTTTGTATTGTGAGTGTGTTGATCACGATGAGTTTGATGTATCATTTAGTTAGCGGGCGTTAGCTTCTAGATTGATGTATACGTACGGAGTAGAAGCTCGCCGCCTAGGCATGATGACACGCTTGGAGCTTCTAAGAGGTTCATTTAGGACTCGTCTCTGTTTTTCTACTCTATTCTATTATATGGTTGTTTTAATGCTTGCAGGACGGGTTAAGTGGTGTTTAATCGGATCTCACTTAACTCGGGTCATTTAGTCAAATAGTTTTCTAGATTAATAAACCCTTTTAAGATAAGATCCCTTGAGGATGATTTCGAAAACAAGATCCACCACAAGTTGCCTTCGGACCTATTATATAAATCCCCTTCCCAAGCCTATGTATATAATTTTATTGAGTTTTTAGTGAGACGAGAGACGGAGAAACCAACTTGCATGTACCATGAGCAGCAGGCTTTGGATTAGTAAGTAAATTGTTCCATTCCTAAGGGATCCTGATAACTCCGCGTTTGAGTTCCTCACACCTGGAGAACGTGGAGGTTTACGAGTACTGTTAAGTACAACACATATCCGAACTTGTGGTTCAAAGGATATTAAAGGCGGCTGCCTGAGAGTACTCGACTTTTGTGCTCAAGGCCAAGAGAATTATGGAGGAAAGAAGAGAGCTTAGGATACACATGTAGTCCTGATAGACTAGAGAAAAGTGAAATGAGAAAAATGTTGAAAGAAGCATCAGCAAAGCAAATAGTTCAGGATACTACCGGGTCTGCAGCCTAGTGGCTCCTCAATAAGTGTCCTTCAAAGAGTTCACGAGAAGTATACCGAGTGTTTTTTTTCATGTGAGAGTTTGCTCTCATTGCCAATTTATTATAGTTATATTTTGAACTAATAATGCTTGTTACTGACGTATTTTTATATTATATGTAGGTGATAACCATGTGTTAGCCTGGACAAAGGAGTAATGATGTCACTTCATTGCCGCTAGAGTGGTTAATATTTTATTTATAATGTTATTATATTGAAAATGATTTGATTAAATGCTAAGACATGGTGATATGATGTGATCAAATGCTAGACATGATGATATGATGTGAAATGTAAATAGATTGCACAGGTAGGTTGAGACCCAAGATTCGAAATGAGCTTACAAGAGATTAGATTAAGTGTGAATGAAGTTGTTTGATATATATATATATATATATAATTTTGACAGGATGGCCTATAATTGTACTTTTAGAGGAGACTGTCCATTTATTTCAAATTTTTTATTAATTTTAATCGTAATTATATTTGTGTGTAAATTAATTTGCATGTCATCCATGTAATATTTTATTAGGGTATTGTGCATTCATCTATACACGGAGAGTCGTATCTTTATCTTAAGACACCGAAAATAAATCTACACGAGTTAAATTCAGGTTAGTCGACCTAACAGAGGCTTGTCACATACCAGTTCGATTTACGAGTGTAAATCAGATTTGAGGTGTTACAATTGGAGTTGCGAAATTTATTGAAAGCAAGTCCAAACACCAAGTTGGCTTCACGAGGTACCAATATCATCTAACCATGCAAGCTGCAAACTTGCTGCTTGCATCTAATCACTCAACCAAAGCAAACGGGAACTTGGAAGTCTGAGAAGAATAATTCTTTTGGAATTAATCGCGTTAAGTAAGCAGGGTTCAATTTGGGGCAGAAGAAAACGCAAAATGCTTCCTCAATGTTGGGCCTTGGGGGCCCATCTCCTCACTCAAATAGCCCACGAAAACGTTTGCCTCTCCCCTTGAATTGCTTCGAATCTTTGTCTTGTGATAAGAACAACAAAGCGCTCACGTCGGTTCGTTATCCTGCTGAATCAGATGGCCCCTACTTTCCGAGTTGAGGCGCAAAAAGCAGGGACGAGATTTTGGCTAAATATACAGAGTCAAAAGGAAGGAGTCACGACATGGCCGCCCCTCTTTGCTTTGCTGCGAAAATAAAGTGATATGGCATCGAAGGGCCGCCCTGTCACAAAGTGAGAATGAGAATCCCACATGACCGCTTTTATCATACCCAGTGCATTTCTTATCCTCTCACTTTCCGCTGGACTAGTCTGTCTGCTGACTCCAAGTTCTAACTAATATCATCATTTGTCCCAAAATGCTTTTGCATCATGCAATGGGAGAAAACAAACAGAACTCGGCCCGATTCCATACAAGTATCCATCACTCGTGGCATCATTGGTTCCCCCTTAGTTACTCCTTTCAAAGAGAACAATATTTGAGCAGACAAACAACAGAGACAAAAGCCACACCAGGGAATCGTTATGGGTCAGGAATCGGACTGAGTCACCATGCATGACGTGGCTCGTTGAAAAGAAAACGTTACTATGGTTAGGGGTGGGCATCGGTCGGACAAACATCGGACAAGTTATTGTCCGCGTTTGTCCGAAATTTTGTCGGACAAAACTTGTCCGACCGAATTATTGTCCGATTTGTCCGTCGGGCCCGGACAACGTCCGCGGACGGTCCGAAATTATACTCCGCCGCCGCCGCTGCCGCCGCCGCCGCCGCCACCGCCGCAGCCCTCTTCGCCGCCCTCCCCCAACCTCCGCCGCCCTCCCCCGACCTCCGCCGCCCTCTCCCCGGTCGCCGCCCTCCCCCCGATCACCGCCCTCCCCCGCCCTCCTCCTGCCCTCCTCCCGCCCTCCCCGCCCTCCGCCGCCCTCCGCCGCCCTCCCCGCCCTCCTCCTGCCCTCCTCCCGCCCTCCCCCGCCCTCCGCCGCCCTCCCCCGCCCTCCCCCGCCCTCCGCCGCCGTCCCCCCGCCCTCCCCTTTCCTCCTGTCGGCGCCCTACCCCGACCTCCGCCACCGCCTCGACTCCGCCGCGGCCTACCTCCGCTGCCCTGCCTTCGCCGACTGCCTTTGCCACCGCCTGCCTCCGCCAGACCGCCGCCCTCTGCCTCCGCCGGTCCGTGGGCGGCGCGGCAATGGTTTGGACGGGAAGAGAAGAAGGGCTGGTGGTTTGAGCAATGGCAATATCGTAAATAAGATTTGACTCGAGTCGACTCGACTCCGTCCCGAGTCAATAATAATAACTAACTCAAAATAAATCCTAAAAAATTCCATAAAATAGAAAAAAAATTTATAAAATAAAACAAACAATATAAAATCATAACGACATGCTTTATAACTAATAACCCACCCAAATTCCATGTAACGTGTCCTAACGCGGTAAACGACCTAAAATCAATTTTACGATCCACTATATATAAAAATAAAAAAATAACTGGCATATTAACTAAATTACAAGTAGTTTGATATGATTATTAATGCGAATGTATAGTTCTAAATTCCTAAATATAAGAGTGACTTTTATCCTTTTTATATGTATGTCATTTTTAGATATTTAAGATATTAAATATCGATTTTATGTATAAATTTAATTAATTTTACTGTATATTTATATTTTAAAATTTTTATAAACTATAATATTAGTCTTATAAATATTAAAGACATTATATTATTGATATAAAATATCGGACATTCGGTCGGTCGTTCGGTCGGACAAAAAAATGTCCATGTTTGGTTTGTTTTAATTCGGTCGAATTCGGTCGGTCAAATTCGGTCGGACATGCTTCGGACGTCGGACAGACGGACAAATTCGGACGTCCGCGCCCACCCCTAACTATGGTTATAAAAATAAAATTGCTTTCGGCGCCCCAAACCCGTTGATGTGGTCAGTGGTGACAAGAGTTGTGATAAAAGCCACTGCAAGAACAGAGAGACAAGGTGATCTTTAACTCACGTCCACAATTGAAAGAGTGCGGGGAGATGTACAATCCGCGGCACATGCTTCATTACATAGAAACCATGTTACTAATCCTGCTTTTCCTTTTGCTTGTTATCGCCTCTGTTACACCTTTGCTGCCATCCAATGCTCCTACTTGCTACTTCTTCCCAGCATCTATTCACTCGTCTAGGTTGATGATGCTACATATGGCTGCTCCGCACTGACCAAGAGAGTTGTAATCACGAGAACTCTGTCCCTCAGCAGTTTCATTAGAGCAGATCACATAACCCATGTGAGGTCTGGTTTTTTACACTCTTGCATTCCAATGGCCTACGAGTTTTCAAATATAATATGCATCATTTTCATGATGTTCACTTTCACTTGCTCAGGCAAGCTCTTCATTGTTCTGAATGCAAATTATATTCAATTTTCTCGCTTCGGCACCAAACCAACTGCTTCATTTTGGTGCAGGAAATGAACTGGTGTGTTTTTCATACCATGCAAGGGATGTAGAGGGACGCATGTCACCCGTGCACGCAGTCACTTTGTTCAGGGAAGCTGGTGCTATGTGCTCTCTCATCAAGTTCTCTCCTGAAGATCACAAAACTATTTGCTCTCTCGCCAAAACAACAGGCGCATCGATCCCTATAAATCAAGTTGAAATGCTTCCAACCCCCACCCATTCTGCGATCACTACCCTGATATTGTTAACAAGAAACCACCTGCTTCAGCAGATGAACGTCACTGGCATTATCCTCATAAATCTTCTTCCATCAGCCATAGACAGCCACCCACTGCGGCTTCCAAGATTGTTTGCCGTCCTAAGACAAGTTCAATCTGCCCTGAAAACACAAGGTCTTGATCGCCAAATTAAGGTCTCCATCTCCTTGTCCTCGTGTGCTCTAAAAGGCAGGACAAAAAAAGAGCATGCCAAATTACTGCGGGGAGTAGCAGAATTTGTTAGAAGATGGGACCTCTTGGTATCTATAGAAACAAAAATCAAGGGCAAACCAAACATGGAGAATGAGCTCGTCAAGCTAGCAATGGGAACATCTGTTATAGCTGGGGCGACCTTCTCTAACCCTAGCATAATACTGGTCTTGGACACTACAAGCAATGTGTTCTTCGGAACAGAAGAGGCAGCCAATTCTGAAATGAAGATCATGATGTGCAAAGAGAAGAACACGCGAACCGTCAACAGAGTCAGGAGGGCAGCGGTGGAATTGGATGTACCTCTCATTGGCCGCAAATGGAAGATGGAACAAATCTATCCCACTTCCCAAAGGCGTTTGAACTCAGTCAATGAACACGATGAGCTCAACCCCTTCCTTCCCACCACACCAATTCTTGCCACCCCAATCACAAACCCAGTGCCTATGCCAAATTCATTCTTCCCTACTCCAACTAACCCCGTCGCAATCCTCCCAACAAATTCAACACCAGTTGGTATCCTTCCCGACACCAACCCTGTTGTCACCTATCCAGTCCCCATAGTCCCATCTGCAGGAACGACCACCTTCCCACTACCACCACCTGTGACTACCATTCCGATTACAACACCAATAATAATGCCGCCCACCTCCAGTGATGCCATTTTCACCCGAGGTGGGAAGTCAGAGCTGGTGCGTGGCCAGAACACAGGCAATGGAAGCAGCAATTCAAATGGCATTGGATTATGCATGCGGGATGGGTGGGGCAGACTGCTCTGCAATCCAACAGGGTGGGCCTTGCTACATTCCCAACACACTCCGTGACCATGCCTCCTATGCCTTCAACAACTACTATCAAAGAAACCCCACACCTACCAGCTGTGATTTTGGGGGTGCTGCCATGCTTGTCGCCCTCAACCCAAGTAAGTCCATTTTCGTGATAAATAGTGACCAAACTTAGTGAAAGACACTTTTAATGCTCTCAACCTTTTGTTCTCTCTTCCATAGGTTCAGGAACTTGCATCTACCAGTCATCTTCAAGGTATCATTGAAATCGTTACTTTTTTTTTCTTTATAGGATTCTGCAAGCTGCTTGCAGGCATCTCTGTTTCCTCTTACTGTTTTTAAAGGTTCCACAGATGCCATAACTTGATTTTTTTTCATCTAATTTGGCCCTACAGCACCATTCCATCTGCAACACCAAGGGTGTTAACCACAAACAATTTCACCTCAACTACCATCTTCGGAATTGAGCCACCAGGTACAACCATGAGTTCAGCAGCTGCATCATTTGACATTCAGTATTTGCTTATCGCGACATCCCTCGTCACGATCTTATTGTCCCCAACAGCAGGGTAGCTCCACAGCCTTCCAACTTGCAATATATGAAAATAAATGTTTTTGCATGTACAGCGGTATGCACTATGTTCATTAGTGGCTTATACACATTCAGCAAAATACACAAAAGAAAAAGGAAAAAGAGAAGTCTTTTATAGGCTTGAGATTTAAGCTATCACCCAATCATATTACTTTGATATGATATGCTTTTTCATGAGGGAAATACTTGCTAGATGTAGCATATCCCTAACAGAAACTGAAAAGCTACTACCTTCGTAAGCATTCTGAACTACAGTACTAATGGCATTAAGCAGTCAAATGCAAATTTCAATTCTTCTTTCTACACAAAGCTAACACTGATTACTATAATAACATATCGGAGGGTGCAGTTACCTTTTTGCAAAAACAACTAAAACCAACATAGACATGGAAACAACAATTTTGAAGCCCGAACTCTCCCAAAAATTCTGCTTGTCTTCATTTCTTGGTGACTCCTGCTTCATAGCCAGCTGATCTCTCAACTCCTGCAAAGCATTGTCTCTTCGTTCTCCCATCTACATCAGCAAAACTCGGTAATTGTAAATAGGGGCAACCGGCATTATGATCATATCAAATAGTGCTTTTGCACCAATTTTGTTGTCCCATAATAATAAATTTTTCACACTTCTAAATAATAAGCGTTATGAAGGCATACAATGATTATATTATAAATTTATAACAGACCAAGCCCAAACTAAAATGTAAAAGGGAATAATCAAATGCTTTAAAAACAGGAGGGTATTAATTTTATACGACTTAGACATGGAAACAAATAGATTGTGGCATGCTGTGTGGAATAAGTAGACCATATCAGGGATAAGATGAGTCCAGCTAGAAGTACAAGACCCACTCATATAATTACATGAATATGTGGCTGTCTTCTATGCAAGTCAAATTTCAGAACATCTCCACTGTGCAGTGCTTATATTGTGACAGTTTATGAAAAAACAAAAATGCTTTTTCAGAAATTCAAAGCTTCATAGAAAAATAAGAAAGGAGAACATGAATTATTCAAGTCCATTTCTAATACCCTTTGAAGCTTCCGAGTTTGAGAGCGGGCCTCCTGTAAACAAAACTCCAGCTTTAGCACTCGCTTTTTTAGCTCCTGGTCTGCTCTCCGATGCTTCACCAACTGCAAGACAAATGTGAAATGTTATAAATTATAAAACCAACCTTCTGTAGCCAAACATATCTGCCATGAAATTCACCAAAATAAACCATAAGAACAAATACCTGTGCCTCAAGCTCTTTGGTTTTGAACTTCCAATGAGCAGACATTACCCTGATTTCATCCCTCAATCTAGCTATTTCTTCATCCTTAGAATTTAAAAGATTATTTATCCTCTCAATGTTTTTTGGGGAGACCTCCCCCAATAATTTCCAGAGATCGCAGTCTTTGTTGACCCCTGCTTTTGTAACAGCACGCTTGATATCCTGCTCAATCTTGAACACTTCTTCTTTCAATTTCTTTTGTGTCAACTCCCTAGCCTGCAGGTCCTTCTGCAAAAGATCTAACTGCTCTCCAAGTTTGTTAACACGATCCTCATGCTGCTTAATAGATATATTCTTCTCATCTAAGTCTCTCAACAAAGCTGAGCACTGGAGCTGTGCTGCTTGTGCAGATGCAGCGCTTTCATCAGCAGTCGCTTGTGTTGTGGAAAGTTGAGATCTAAGGTTGTTCAATTCCTTAAGGTACTGGAGTTAAGAAAATAATCATTAGAAGCAGAAGGAAGCACATGCCGTCATTCAAATAAAAATACAAAAAGACAACATGCACTTCAGAGATAAAATGATTTTTCCGAGCACGTAAAGAATTACATCATGTACGAATGCAATTAGGAAGTAGAATTCAATAGCTAACTATTTGAAGCTCACTCTCAAAATGCTAGAGTTACAAATGATCATCACCTACACCTTATCCCTGCTACGAGGGGTTGTCATTTAAGGTGCATAATTGAAAATTCGATTTGTTGCACGGAATTTTCTATGAGAGATTTTCTGAGACTTAGAGAATGGAAACAATTCCTTTCCACCTGATGTGATTGAGATTAGTTCTCTGAAGTAAAATCCATTTGTTTCAATCTTATTCGGATGCAGAAGGTTTTTTAATTGATAATTATTACTCAAAAAATGGGGGGCATGGAATCACCCATGTTGGACAGGGGATGCGCTAAAGCCAACCAACAGCAACTTTATCATACACTGATAATAAAGCAAATGGATATGATGAGGTCTTTTAATAGTGATTTGGGATCACAAAATCGGGGACTTACGACTAACAATATCGTACTCTAACGTTTTTCACACAGACATAAATGCCCCACCAAAACATTCACGGAAAGCTGGAACAGAAAGTAAGTTACACCATGGGGATTAGAAGAGGAACGGGGTGCGGCGGGGGGGGTGGAGAAGACGACCGGGAGCAGTAAAATTGGAAATGGGGAAAAAGAAAACTTGAGACAGTAGAAAGACCCAAGAAAGTAGATCTGGTCTGGGTTAAGTGGTAGAGACAAAACGGGAAATCTCGTGAAGTTAAATAACACAAAAAGAGAAGCCGGTCGTTAGCATGTGAAAGAAAACCATCAAAAAATATACAGACACACAGCCGGGGGTTGTAACTGGCATGCCGGATGGCTTTCTTTTTCAACGATAGATGGAGACAAATTCCAAGTTCACAGTGGCAGCAAGTAACAAAAAGGTGAGAACAAGTACTTACCTGCTCAGCCGCGGAATGAGTGGCCTCTATCTGCTCGTCTTTCTCTTGAAGCCTTTCTCTCAGTCTACAAACCTCATCCTCCGTGCTTTTCGCCTTCGTCTCCGCAACCTGATATGCGCACAAGCACCCCTTCCTGAATTATTGTCACAAAACTAAACAAACCAATCCCCTTCCCCTTCCCCCAAAAAAAGGAAGGATCTTTAAAGGGGAAGAAAAAACTAATTGATGAGAAACGTGGAAAAAAAAGGGGGGGGGAATAATAACCTGTCTGAACCGGGTTTCGCAAGCAAGAGATTCCTCCTTCGACGCCAGACGGCTGCGGGCATCCTTGAGCTCGGCCGCCAAGGAAACAACGTTGCGTCGAAAGTTCTGCTTTTTCTCGTTCAGATCCTGAAGCAAAGGATCGATATGCTCTATTTTTTGACGAGAAGAAGATGCACTCGACATCCAGGGCCAACTCTAGTCTATTCTAGTTTTAAGGACGAGGTAAGCGACATGCAGGGAGAGGCAAGGATATCTGCTCTAGTTTTTTCTTAGCTACCAGAGTAGCCGGTCTTTTCCCAATCCCAACACAAGCTACGATAGATATCCTCCTCCTCCTCGTTGTCAAACTCAGCTTTGTCAACTGGTCTTTGGAGTTATGGATGCAAGCCCCAATCTGCTTCTGAGCCAGCAACCTGCTCACCTTTGTGCTGCTCCGCTACTCCCGTGAGAAAGCACCCTTTTTCAATGGTTATTCCTCCCCGGAGAAGAAAAGCATTATTTTCTTCAATGAACGTTAACGAACGAAAAATGTTGACATGGCCGCGTAACAGACGCACACGGTATCCTCCACCGTCATCCAGCAGTCACATCCCTAATTAACTGCTGATTGGGGATAAAAATTTGAAGATTTGATCATCGCTTGAATCGGATGGAGACCAGCCGACGGAATAAATGCGGAGCAGATACAGTGATCGGTAAGCAAGTGTTATGAACACTGGCGCCACACGTGGGCAGTTCCCATCGTGAGAGAGTATATTATGAACTCGTTCATTAAAATCAAATTTCAAATTATAAATCTTCCGTTCAATAATAAACTAAATCAATCAGTACTACGATCGTGTTTGGCAAAAGTAATTCGTTAGTGGAGATAGATCTTCTAGCATCCCCAATTAATGGATGATTGGGAATAAAAAAGAAAAGAAGATTTGATCTCAAATCGGATGGAGCCGACGGAATACATGCGGAGCAGATACAGTGAACGGTAAGCAAGAGGAACACAGTGGCGGGCAATTTCCATCGTGACAGACAGAGTATATTATGAACACGTTAATTAAAATCCAAATTTCAAATTATAAATCTTCCTTTTAAAAATAAATCAAATCAATCAGTACTACGATCATGTTTCGCTATAAATGTTTCGTCTAGAGATAAATTTGGTCAACCAGAGAGATCAATAGATGTAATAATCATTTTAATAGCTGTAATTGAGTGCTGATTGACCTAATATGTCTCCGATTTAAACTTTTTCGAGATTATAAATGTAAATGACTTAAAATTTTTAAAATATTCAATTCATTAAAAATAGTTATATTTAATATTAGTTTTTTAAAATATAATTAAATTATTTATTTTTATACAAATTAAATATAATTATGTCAAAAAAATTAAAAAATAATCATTATTACCTTCTATGTGCTCTTTAATGAACAAAATAAAAAAATTCATCGGAAAGCATATAAGTGGGCCATAAATAATAATTATAATTAATTTAAACATAAAATACATTATACACATTTTTTAAAAATATATATATATATCATATATATACTAATTTTAATAAATTAACCATTTAAAATTTTCATATTATTTTTTTTATCCTAAATAAATAAACGGTTAACTAAAATGATCCATCGAGATGCTTATTAGTGTAATTTATTTTTATACGAAAAGCTTTAAAAGACTTCCCAACACACAAATTACCGACGCTTTTCTCTCTTTCTGAAAATAATTATTAATCATTCAAAGGCAAGAACCGGCTCAACGGCATTATTGTTGACAGCGACATGTGATAAATTAAAGAACAAGAGGTTGTAGTTAAACAGAATTTTTTTGAGGAAATAAAAGATTTATGAGGGTGTGAAGAAATAAAAATTCCACTTATATTGCACTGTTTCTTTTACATCTGATAGTTCAGCAAACACAAGGCGGCCAAAAATTGCAAGAAAACAACGGTTACCAGGATGCACATGGCAAAGGAGCAACAGCAGATTTCTTTTAAAAAGAAAGCCACTGCGCTTCCAAACTTTCCAAAAAATAGAAATTAGAGAGAGAGCCACAAACAAAAGCTTGAACTCCGCAGATTTGAAACTTAAAAATTAATAGATAAAAAAACAAATAAAGAAATAGGAAAAGGAAGAAACCTGGTTATGATTGTAGAATGGGGACGAGGGGCACCGAATGGAGGCGTAGATCGGGGAAGGAGCTGCTAATTAGCTTGTCCCTTGTGTATAGACTAATGAACGGCAAACAAGATTTTATCGTTTTCATCTTTCAAACCAAAGGCTGTTCAACGTTGGAGACCGATAACAGTGGGTTGACCAAATTGCGCCAAATCCAAATTTTGTATTCCTTCTCCTTCTCCCCGTTATCCCACCGTCTCCCACAACAAAATAAAACAAAATTTTTAACTACTCCGGATTGTTTTATATTTTACTTCAGAGAAAAAGAGTATATAGGGAATTAATAAGGGTGTTAAACGAGCAAATAAGCCAAATTTAACTTACGTTTGAACTAGAGTCGAATAATTTAAAATTTATTCAAATTTTATTCAAGATCGAACGGATTTTAAATATATATATTCAAAATTAACTTAAATATTTATGATATTGTTCGAGATAAACTCAAGCTCAAATACAGTTAGTTAAACTATTAAATTTTGATGAGCTCAGTTCGTTTAGGAGCTCAAAGCTGACTTGATTATAAAGTCAAAAATAACTCATATATGAGAAAAACATAAATTTATAAAAATTAAAATTAACAAAAATAATCTATCAACATATTTACATCAACTATCTCAATAATAAAAGGTCTTTTTAAGTTTCAATCGCGTTTCAATTTTTTTTACAAGATACATAATATACCATTAAACATAATACGTTTTTAAAAAAATAAAATGCTTAAAATTGTAAACCCACAATTAAAATAAAATTGAATTGAAAAAACTACATCATTTTCTCAACAAGAAACTATATTCTAAACAAAAATTTGCAGTCCTTATCCCACCATTAGATAACAAACCCTATCTTCAAAATTTATTCTTTATTTTTTTTAAATACCTTTTTTTCACAAAATAAAAAAGGTATAAAAACAACAATAGAGATTTTCGTACATAATACTTTTTACATAGATTTACTTAGAAATTTAGTTTTTTATATGAATGACCAGTTAACCAGTGTATATAAATACACATAATATTTGAAAAAAGTAAACAATGAAACTTTTTTGGATTATATTGTAAATATTCAAAATTAAGTACTATATAAAAAGTTAATACCTATTTTTGTATAATTTTTTTTTAACATTTATTTTTTTCTTAGTTACTTTTAATTCTAAAAAATAAACATTGAAGATAAAAAATTTTAATGGTCCATGTAATGTGCAGATTATATGCTAATTAGTTTATTCGATTTAATTTACATGTAAAACTATAAACTTAATATGTGCAACATAAGGATAGACATTTAGTTAATATGCTATGAATTTCAAATTTTAAATAAAAAAAATTATATTATATTATTGAGAGGGGGTAGAGGGAACAAGGAAGAGTCAAGCTCTAGTGAACTAGGGGATGGAAAATTTTCTTCCCCAAAACTATAATTCATGTTGTCCGGTTACAAGGACAACTTGAACCTACCAATTTATAAAAAGTAAAAAATATCGTTTATTCCTCTACCCTTTATAGTGGTGGCGGTCACGAGGATTTAACCTCACAACCATATTTGGCTAATTGGCGCCCATATCAGATTATTCGTTGAGAGTTGTTATTTTTAACGATCGAAGATAATTGCACATGACCGATAAAGGGGGCGAGGAGATTTCTTTTTAAATCTTCAAATATGGGTTGTCCATATATTCAAGAGACTCCAATTAAAGTTTGATTGAGGAAATCATTCATGTCTTTAGCTGATATAAAATTTTCTCATAAACTCTATTTTCTAATAAAAAGCTCTTATAACTATTTAATAATATTACATTCTGATTTTTATATTAAGTAGAATACCTTAAATTACAAATTTATTAAATATTATCATTTATTTTATATTCTTAAATATAACTATTTTATTGTATTACCTTTCAAGTGTGGTACTTAGAAGAATAATTTATATGAAGACTTTATCTTTTTCATGAACATAATGGTAATAAAAAATTATAATCATTTAGAATTAAGTTTTATCCTGGGATTAATAATTTTAAATCAATTAACTAATAAATGGCAAGTAAAGTATGTTTTATATTATTTCTAAGATATAATAGATTTATATGAAATTTTAAATAAATTAATAGAAAAAAAAGTGTAAATAGAGTTAAGAATTAGTGCGTATCGCGAATTCTAAGAGTGCGTTGGAGGAAGGAGACGTGGAGGTATGGGTGGTAGCCGGTAGGTAGTTTCTGCGTCCGGGCCCGGGGAAAGCGGCGGAGAGGGAGACCCGTACATCACAAACCTTGCAATTTCTTGACATTGCAAAGATCGCCACCCACTAGCACGAGAGATGCCAGTGCCACACCCTCCCTCACTGTTAGATCGCCGCCACCACCATTATGCGCATCGATGGCACGCACCGTCCGGTCCCCAACCCTCCTCAAAAGACGCCCGCTTTCTCGCTGCTCATGGTCCTTATCACACTCTGCTTCGTCCCTTTCTCTTTGGTTGCTCTCCCCGTAGCCCTTAGCTTTCTTTCCGTCGTGAACGGGGAAACACCTTCCACCACCACCACTCTAGTCTACTGTTTGTAACAACTACCTCTCTTTCTTCCCCTCATTCACCCCCCCTCCCCTAATTAGTAATTACATTACATTACGTTACTACTTTCCTCCTTCTAGGGTTGGGGTTGGGTGATGATGCAGACAGGGGCACCGGCAGCAGCAGCAGCAGCAGCAGCAGCATCACCACCTTTTAAAGCCAACAATTCAAATTCCTGTCTGTCTAGTGTCTATCCCTGCCGCTAAGTCTTCCTCTTTCATAAAACAAAATAAGAAAGATAATCGTAAATATGGCCGCCAAGGTTAGAAAATTGGCGGCGGAATCCTTGTCGTCGTCCAAGGCGGTGATCGATCAAGTCGAGAGATGGGGGTGGATGAAGCAGACAGGGGTTAGTCTCAAGTACATGATGGACTTCGGGTCGACTCCCTCCCCAAACACCCTCCTCATCTCCGCCCAATTCCTCCACAAGGAGCTCCCCGTCCGCATCGCCCGCCGTGTCATCGACCTTGAGACTCTTCCTTACGTCTTGTCAATTAAGCCAGCTGTCCTCAATGTTCCTGTTTTTTCTCTTTTCTTTTCTTTTCCGTCCATCTATCTGTTTATAGATTTTTATAGAATTTTTCGTGGATGTATTGCTTGTAATTGTAATGATGGTATAATATACGCCACGCCCCTCCTTTTTCTATTTCCGATTCATTCGTCTTCTTTTTTCTGTTCTTATTTTATTCTCCGTGTTACTTTGTCGTGAATATCCCACCTTTCCTTCTTTCTTTTTTCCCGTATTTATTTATTTATTTTCTTTCTTCTCGTTTGATTTTCGTTTTAAAAAATTATTTATCTAACAGTCCTGGCCGTCCCTATGCTGGCATTGTTTGTTTTTTCATTTCTTTGCTTAGTGTTGTTTGTAAGCTTCCATGTCGTTCCCTGTTTCGTATGATTACTTTATTTCGGTTATTTATTTGTTTTTGTTGCTAAAGTTGCTAGTTTATGTTTCTTTCTTCCCCGAATTGTTTTCCTTTTCTTTTTCTTGAGTTATTTATTCATATATACATTGTGTGTGTATATATATATAATTTATCGTTTGTTTTCTGTACATTCAAAGTGTAATGATAGATAGAAGCAAAGAAAATCTCAAGTCTCCGCTCTGCTGTCTTGGAATTAAGTGATCGATAAATTAACTATTTTTAACTTAGAAAAAGAAAAAAAAGAAAAGCAATGTCCCCCCTTGCATGCATTGCATCTTGCATCATTCGTACGATACATACATGCATACATGTATTTTAATTGTCCTCGTCGAATATATATCAACCTATAATATCTCTCGCTTCCACCTGCAGGTGCGAGACTGGTATTTGGATTCTTTTCGAGATCTTCGCTCATTTCCGGATATCAAAGACTCTTCCGATGAGCTGGCTTTTACTCAAATGATCAAAATGATTAAGGTCAGACACAACAATGTTGTTCCTGCAATGGCTCTGGGCGTGCAACAGCTCAACAAATATCTAAATACTAGTGTCAAACGCAGAGATTTGGAGGAAATTGACCAATTTCTGGACCGGTTTTACATGTCCAGGATTGGGATACGCATGCTCATAGGTTAGCCCTTTAATTAATGCTGAAAAATGTGTTGGGCAGTGCAACGACATTGTCCTTTTCGAGCTCAATGGCTGATTGAAGTTGTTTCATCTCTCCCTGTTCTCAGGCCAGCATGTAGCTCTGCATGACCCAGATCCGCAGCCTGGGCGCGTAGGCCAAATACACTGTAAAATGTCTCCTGTGGATGTTGCAGTGAACGCCAGTGAAGATGCACGGGCCATTTGCTATCGGGAGTATGGAAGTGCTCCCGAAGTCAACATTTATGGGGATCCCGGTTTCACCTTTCCGTAGGTTTTCCAACCTGCTGCATTTCATTGCCTCTTCCTCCAAGCTCTCTACATATATATCTTCTACCCTCGCTAATGCGTTCAACATTCGTCTAACATTCATCCCAGCTATGTTCCTTCACACTTGCATCTTATGGTGTTTGAGCTAGTAAAGAACTCTTTACATGCTGTCCAAGAGAGGTTCATTAATTTAGACAAGGATGCACCTCCTGTTAGAATTATTGTGGCCGATGGAGTTGAAGATGTTACTATCAAGGTATGCAACCTTTTTTTAAAAAAGAAAAGGGGGTGTGAGTAGAAATGATCAAAGGATTAGTTATAGTTCAATTCAATGTGGTTTTGAATGGGGGAGATTCTTGTAATGTGGTTTGCATGTATTTTTAAGCATCTCCCTCCTTGTAGATATCAGATGAAGGGGGTGGTATTCCAAGAAGTGGTCTTTTGCGGATTTTTACTTATCTTTACAGTACAGCCAAAAATCCACTTGACGATGTTGCGGACATTAATGCTGCAGAAGGGGTCACAATGGCGGGATACGGATGTGGGCTTCCTATAAGTAGACTATATGCTCGATATTTTGGAGGTGAACTACAAATTATTTCCATGGAAGGATATGGTGAGCATTTTTTCATAATATGATTGCAATTGTTTAACGGCTTCTTCGACTTCTTTTCATTTTAATTTTACTTTAAGATAAAGTTTTGTACTTTGGCTTTACTTGGGCACTCTAGGAAGTACATTTTGGCATAATAGATTCATCTTATGCAGGGACTGATGCGTATCTCCACCTTTCGCGCCTTGGAGATTCACAAGAACCTTTGCCATAACTTTCATTGCATTCATTCATGTGTAAACTGTAAACTGCTCCATTGTTGCATAAAACTTGGTGGTTATGGTGCATGTAGATCAAGAAATGATTGGCGTTAGAATGCCAGGCAGGCCATTTTGTTCCAAACGTGTTCCAACACGCGGCCGATTTCGTTCGACGATAGCTGCCAGTTGGTCTGTTGATGCCCTCAAAACCCAGGGATTGGCAAAACGCTGCTTCATTACAAAAAAAGAATAAAGAAAGATAAGGGTTCTACTTGTGACCCTTGTTAGGGTCAGGAAAATGGATTTCGCATTGCCATTCTACCCCGTAAACCATATATTAACTTGAAACTGCTCATCCATCTCCTCGTACATTTATTCTAGAACATCATAACAGAAAATAATCTAGTCTAGGATGGGTGATATAATAGCAGGTGAGATTCCCTTTTTAACGCAAAAGGTTTTAATGGAATTATTATTGTTAATAAAAGTATTATATAAATTCCAAATCATTGTACGTTGTATCTATAATCCGCTTGAAAAAAACACATCTATGACAGGTTCAACCATGATTTTAAATTTCTGGCAAAAACAACCATCTATTTATTTTTATGTCTCTCGTAGCCAGATTCTGCCTTGTTTGCCCAGATACGGGTTGGTTTACATAACGTGTTTCTCCCAAAAAGTGCACGCGCGTAGGACATCATGCACGTACACTTGTTTAAATGTTTAGAAGACGTATAGAAGGGCAAGGGCTTATACTTGGGAACACAAATACAGTGACCCCAAAAATTACGCAGACTTGTGGGTGCATTTAGGGTGCCCTTTCTTTCATTTTTTTTATACGCAGATTGAACAGCGCCAACATGAAGGATGATACAAATTGACTGATTGGCCTGAACTTCAACGCCAGGATGGTTTGGACGACATTTTGCCCTATGCTGCTCACATGCCCTAATGCCACAATTGCAATATGAAATATCAGACGCATAACACAATGAAGTTCTCGTCAACAAGCAAAATGCGTGAAGGAAACAGGGGAGTCATGAGTCAAAAATTCAAGTAAGCCGTACCTTGCAGCATCAAAACATCGAAGCGAAACTATTCCCGGAACCGATAACAACAACAGCTTGACCATGCTTTGCTCGCCACACGTATTATTAGAAACTCCTATATTCACAACTCATTAATTTTTGCTGCTCAGCAGACCTCACATTTCGCAGCAAAGATATAGAAATAGCACGAGTAAAGAAATTAAAGACAGAAAAGTATAAATTTACCATGTGCACACTGCTGCTGAGGTTCTGGAATGCCACTAAAATAAAAAGTACATACAAGATTTCAGATGCCTATTCATACCAAATTACTACTAGGCTTGCAATTAATCTATGCAAAGTTATCAGGACGTGCAAACTACAGTGTTGACAAATAGCATTAAAAAAAGGGTAAAAAAATTGAGACCAAACTCAAATAAGTGCGATTTTTTTGAATGCATGGCCCACCAGTGCAAAAGTGAGAGCATTCAACAGAAGAAATAACATCTGGACTTTTTAGATTATACTTCATCAAATAGTAAAAAATAATCTTATTGTATCAACTCATGTGTGATATGATGAATTTAAGTCAAGCATCTGCCAAATCGTCATCAAGAAAATCAAGGTGCTCATCATCTGCAGCAGCATGCACTGGAGGCAGAACATCCAGTGGTGCAACTATAGAATATGTTCCAGTCTCCATAACTTCTTTCCTTGCCTTAGCATCAATATCTTCAATCTCCGTTACTTCAACGTCAACTGCTTCTATTTGTTCCATCTCCTTATCAATAAACTCCTATGTCAGAAGGAAAATAATCCAATCCAGAGTTTCAATGCAAGAGGTAAAAGTTCTTAAAAGAAAACCTTGCAAGCTGAAATTTACATGTGCATACCTCATCTTGGGATAACATTGAATAATCAGTCTCTACAACCCAATCATCTACTAGATTCTCCAGTAATTCACTATCAACAGATGTAAAATCTTCAGGTTTCTTTCTCAACTGCAGCTCTTTAAGACGCAAGTTGTGATGTACATATACAAGGTCATCAAGCCTTTTTTGAGACAGTCGATTCCTTCTTTTACGTAATGTTTGATCAAATGCACTCCACGTGTGACCACAACCAAAAGGCGAGCTAGTTTGGCTAAGTATGCGAACAGCAAGCCATTGTAGCTCCAAGCAATTTAATCCATGTTGTTGCCACCAAGCAGCTAGCAATATCAAGAATAGAATAGCAAAAGTTAATATAAAAAATTGCGAGTGAGTGTTTCTAATGGGGGTTAAGATAAAAGCATGCCATAAAATTACTTTGATCAACTCAATACCTGGGTTTAGCTCTGCCCTTGTACTAATGGCCAACTCCGTTCCAAAATCAGCCTTAGCTGAATTAAACTCAGACATCTAAACGAAAAAATATAATAAAGCAGATAATAGGCACAATAAATTATGAAAAGTATATAAGCACCATTATTTAATGTTCACTAGTTGGCGATGTATATTAGGCTGTGATACCTGCATGGAGGCAGTGACCCTTCTTTGGTTGTCAGGCTCCAATCGAGCAATACATTCATTCATTCCACGCATTACCTCAGAGTTCTTCAAAGAGAAAATGAACATTGACAGTCAAAAAATAAGGATAAGCTTTCTTTATGCCTTTTTTAACTGATTGTTGTTTTTACCTGTATAAAATCGGAGGAATAATGATACGCAGGATTAAGATAATATGCTCCAACAAAGAGGGGATGAGTGAACAACGATGAATGACTGTCCAATACTTTCCAATAAGGTTCATATTTTCGTGGATCATCTCCATGCACAGCTTTAATATCAAGCTTTGCCCTGTACATGTCCTTATATATTCAAGGCATTAAGAAACCAACTTCTGCATCCACCCTCTGAACAACTTAGATGATAGGGTCCACTGATTTTCTCACAAATTACATCTTCTTTCATAGATTTGGGGAGTTCAGGACAAATTTTGTAATCTCTTTTGCCTCGTTCAGTTTCACTATGTCAGAGGATAGCCACTTGTCTGATTGAAACAGTTCTCTCAAATTCATTCTGTTTTCCAGTAAGTTTTGCAGAGTGAAAAACTTGTGGCATGTCTACTAATGGCAGGCCGAACAAGGTCTCTGCCACCTGTAAATTCTTTCTTCATTGAATTCAGCAACCAAAGATGGTTGTAAATGAACCTAGTTATTTTCTTGCCTTTTCCAATGCACTCTTTAACCATTTTTATTTTTGTAAAATCTTCAACCATTTTTATTTCCCAATGCCACTACAGGATGGTCTTCCCCTTGATCTCTTGTTTTGACCCTTGTCAGTCCCGGTCAAGTTTTTGTTATGTAGCTTTTCGTCACTTTTGCAATTGCCAAGTTCTTCTCCCTCATTATTTTGTTCGTCATCCCCATTATTATCCGAAGGTTTATTCCAACCTATAATGTCTTGAGCCCGACGTCGCCTTTGCCTACGTCCTGTTCTGTGCCATTCATATTATCTTTCATTTTCAGGTAAACTTCTTCAGGGGCTTTCAAACAGTAAGCACTTCCCCAGGAATCCGGGGAAGATGCTGTTTAAAGCGATTTATATCACCACTGACTACCTTGTCACAGTAATTACATTTGACTTTTTTCTTCGTCTCATCTTGAGCCACTCCATGTTCCCATCCAGGATCAACAAATCCCAAAGAACGAAGTGGCAGGGTAATTAACGCCAAACCACTATCATCAAGCACTTGCTTCCCCTTACTCTTTTGTCCTTCCAAAAATTCTTCATCGTAGATCAAGAGAAGATTGTTCTTCACCTTCAAAAGATCGTTGCTTCTTGCTTTGACGTTGTCCTTCCAAATGTTCTTTCATCCTCAAAAATACTTCCTCAGGAGCTTTGTTACAATAAGTAACTTCCCCGGAAACTCGTTCCAAATGCTGCTTTAATCTGCATATACCGCCACTAACAATCTTTCCACAGTAGTTGCATTTAACCTTTTTTTCTTCTCATCTTGAGGAACTACGTGCTCCCATCCAGGATCAACAAATCAAGCGGCACGAGATGGGCCCATCAAAGAACAACTAAATTATCTCTGTCGGCAATCTTCCATCCTAACTGATGCCAATAAAGTAAAAACTTAGACGCTCAAATGATCACCAATTTGAGAAAGTGTAGTAAATTCAGAAAGAGCCACCGAACAATCCTGCTACTGAAAATCAGTAATAAGGAAACTATGCGTAAAGCTTAGAACTACCTTAACCTTCTTATTTATGAATATATTAAGTTCCAATTCCCTTTCCTAAGTGGAAAAAAAGGGTACAAAAGAACCCATCTCACATTCCGGTTTCCGTACAAATTTGAAAATGCAAGGAGTACAAGATAGTAACGGACTAAGTGCAAGCATGGAGATAACGTTAACAAGCGTAAAATCAATTTGCGGTAGAAATTGGCAGTCAACTTCGATCATAGTTAAAAATCAAAGCAAAGAGCAATGCGGCATCAAACAAAACCCATTTGCGACAGAAGTATAGAACAAAAAGAGTGAGTGAGTGAGTGAGTTTTTATTTTTTTACCTTTTAGGGTTGTGAAAACAATCCGGATAGCGTACCAGCAAACCCTTCCTCCCTCCTGTGTGATACTCTAATCTGAAACAACGAAATCAGATTCATGTGTTGCATAACTTGTCATTTTTTTAAAAAAAGGGGAAAAAAAGAAAGGAAAGAAGAGATATCGAAGAAGAAAAGAAGTATCTGTACCTGTCAGGAGGGATCGAGGGAAGGGAAGGAGGAGGAAAAACCAGAAGAAGAAGAAGGAGGAGGAGATTAATGGGATTGTGGCCTTCCGATTTCAAATCTCTGACGATGGCGGTTTCCTGGCAGACGACGCAGAGGGGATCGGATGTTCATTGTCACGGGCCTGATTCAAGGACCCAAAAATTTTCGCCCTAACCAGTCCGCGCGGCGTATTCTCGACCCGAGAACACCAGCCTAACACCAAGAATGCAGTCTTGAAGAGACTACGGAAGCCTGCACGCCAACACCAAACCTGTGTTCGGCCAACCTCAACACCCCCGAGGTTGCTGCCTTCAACCCTTCGCTCAATCACCCGTGTATTGGCACCGCACCAAACACCAACACAGCACTTCTGGCTACCGACACGCCTTGCCGATAGGCTGTTCCAGAAGTCAAACAGCACCCCACACAGCACTGCCCGATCGCCCAGCCAGCAACACGCCCTGGGTTCGTGCCGTCTGCCCTTGCTCGTCTCAGCACCAGTCCACTCTACTGCGTGCCTTGTAAACCTCGACCGCGACCTCGGATACAGAAGTTCCCTGCCTAAAACGACAGCCAACAAGCAAACCACAGATTACGGGAAAACACTTCCCAACCTTATATCATTCACCCGATCATAAGGATTTTACAAGCACTCGAATTCTCCTCTCAAGCACTTGCTCGGCTCGTGGACAGCCCCCACAGCCTCGCCCAATGTACCCACAAATACAATGGCGCACCAGAATTACTCCCCGAGTAACTCTATCCCCGATTGCCAACACCAGCAATCTAACAACGCGTACCTGGATTCCAGCAAGCCGATGGAGTTCCAGCGCTCACCACGAACACCGGCTGCAGCAACTCCACGCTTCTTTCTCACCAGCCGCACCACGACTGTTTTCTCCTTGATCTGGCCTCTCAATCCTTCGATCTCTCCTCAATCTCCTGATCTCCTGATCTCCAGATCTCTCGAGCAACCAATCCCGGACTCGATCTCTCCTGATCCACCGACCTCCAGAGACTCGATCCTCCTCCTCCGAGCGTCCTCCTCTCTGAGTTCCGACTCTGAACTCAAGAGTCTTCTCTTTGGATCTGGCCTGATTCCTCCTGAATCACACGCCCTCTTTTCAGCATAACCCCATGCATATATATGCACGCCCCTTCTGATTTCAGATAACACCGGATCCTTGCATCTTTATCCACAAAGATCTGCAATCCCCACCGTATTCAGCAACCTAGCAGCACACCACGTCCAGGTTCTTCCCAACGGCCTTGTGGTTATCTTCAGAAGTCTGTTGCAGCATCCACGTCTGGATATGGATCATATCTTCCACCAAGATACACCCCCAGCAACGTCCATGGATGTTTATCACAAACCGCCTTGGCTGCACCGCTGGTCATCCCGTCTCGCTCACCGGCTCGACTCAAGCACCGTCCAGACATGGCTCAACCTCCCGCAGCAACTCACCGACCAACTGCCAGCAATGGTCCACCAACATCGCCCTGAACCAGCACCACCGCTAGTGCATGCCCCTGCACTGTCGCGTTCACCAGCATCTGCCCGCTCGCGCGTCTGCGCACACCGCGCACGCCGCTCGCGCGAACAGCAGCGCGCACCATCGCGCGCCCGCGCACCCGCGTGCCGCGCGCTAGCGCAGCAACGCGATCGCGCAGCAGCGCGCCTGTCGCTCCTTGCGCGCACAGTAGCGCGCACGACCTCGCGCTCGCCCGCTACAGTGCTCGGTACAGTTTTCTAGCACGGTTCCGCTATTTTGCTCAGTACTAGCGAATGCTCGGCACCCTATGCTGCGTACTCGGCTCGGTAGCCTGGTCGGTCCACGGTTGCACCACAACCTCGATATGCCGACCCAAACACCGATCAGCAACAACTTGAGGTTTCTTCCTGGACTCGGCCACATGCTCGGTACACCAAATACCGACCCATGTGCCGACACCACTGCTGTAACTCGACGCCATGCTCGATCACACAGCAGCTCGTGCACCTCGGTTTGCAACCTGCACCTCAACACGGGTTAGCCTCCGTATGTTGTTTCCACCACTCGGATAGCCACCGCTACCCCATCATGGACGTGGGACACCTAGGGACAACACCTAAACCCTAGTTCCCGGCACGCCCATGAATCACGTCTGTGACATCCTCCCCCACCAATGAAAGCCGATGTCCTCATCGGAAGTAAGGACTGCCCCCGTCAATAACAAGTCGAACACCTCTCCCCACAGCACCGTCTCCACTCTATGTACCAAAGACCTGCCGCGCCGTGGTCCCAGCTCCCCCATTGCAACATCCCCGGTCTTGCTAGCTCCAGACCTCGCATGTATCCCCACACGCTTACATCGGCCATATGCTCCAGCCATCAAATTTCAAGTCCAACTCGACCAAACAACTCCCCGTGGTCCTGAGAATTGCTGGCTCGAAGCATCTCTAAGACATTGCAATGCAGCCAGTATTTCAACAACTCCGACTGTTTTCTCTTCCTCCATGTAAAGCACTGTTGGTAATAAGCCCAACACGAACTCACCTCATCTAGTGGCTGTCTCTCTAGACAAGTGGAGAGAGAGATGTCTGATTCACCTCCCTGTAAACCAAACACCGTAAGTGTAACCCTCATCCCGGATTCAGCACTTACTCGATCAGTCCATTGTAGATCTGTAGCAGCCCTGGTCAGACATGGTTGTGAATCCCCCATGAAGGCTCTAGACATACAGACCCTGCTCCACAAGAACATCCCCTCGCACACTGGGAAAGAACTGATCTTTTGTCGACACCTCACCTCCGTCAGATGGTACTTCCGACATGATGATCTCCCCGGCATCTCATCACCAGTTCGTAACTTCAACTGATGGGAGTGAGCTCTCGCCGTTCCAATCCAACTCCATGGATGAACTCCCCGAACAAGAGTATAGAGCTTACCCCTGCTCATTTTTAGCTCACTCTCGTAACCCCTGTAGCACTCCTCGAAGTCGCTGGCTACCTTCAAGAAATCAGCCTCCCAGATTACGACAACATCATCCAACTGATTCACACCCAGCTGGACCACACGCACCTTGCCAACTTGCCCAACGAACTCCACACGTCCTCTAGGTACCACCACCGATACCCGGGCTGGGGCCTTGGCCTTCACTACCAAGTCGCCACAGCTCCCTCCAAGCTGTTCGGAAGACAACACCCCCATTAGGGTTTCTGGCTCCATTGCGGTATCCACCACCTACAATCCAGCAAGTAGCTCCACGCCAGACTCAGGATCTACTACCCCTGTAGATTTGCTATGTCCCCTCACGAAGCAACCACTGCCCCCGGACATCACCATCACTCCACCCAAGTGTGGTAGCACACCTACACAAGCTGACATCAAGAAATTGTTACCGAGTATTACCTCAAAGTCATCAATTTCTGCAACCATGAAATCAGCTCGGCCACTGAACTCCCCCAAGCAGATCTGTACTCCACGAGCTACACCCTGAACCTGCTTCACCGGCGAATTCACAGTCTTCATACCGCTGGTAGTAACCCTCGATTTCAGTCTCAATTGACCCGCCACCTTTGTTGAAACAAAGCTGTGCGTTGCCCCCGTGTCAACCAATGCAGAAACCCGTCTTCCATTCAAAGTCACTGGAACATACATCAACCCCAAACTCCCCCGTTTAGGCTGTTCAACTCTCAGAGCTCCTATCATCTGTAACGTCGACATCCGAGCTGGCTCATCTGAATCAGAACTTTCCTCGGCCTGCATCGCCACCATCTTCCCCTTCGGATTGTTCGGGCACTCCCTGGCCTTGTGAGGTCCGCCACATGTGTAACACTGCAACCTCCTCACCTCAACAACCTGGGGATTTCCTAGCTCGGCCCTAGGAAAAACCCTCTTCCTCTCCTTTGGTCTCGGCTTGAATGACCTCCGGTCACTCCCCACCGCCTTGCCTTCCTTGGCAACTCGGTCACTTCCACCCGGACCAGCAACAGTCTTCAAGTCTACTAGGGCATCAGCTGCACCTAATGCCGTCTGCAAGTCCTGCACCTTTTGCCGCTTCAACTCCACCTGTGCCCAAGGTTGCAATCCAGACACAAAATTGAAGAGTTTATCGCTTTCTGACATGTCCTGAATATCCAAAAGACATAAGCTGAACTGATTGACGTATTCTCGCACTGTTCCAGTTTGTCGAAGCTTCTTCAAAGCCTCCCTTGCTATCCAAGCTGTATTGGTCTGCAAGAACTGATTCCTAAGTTGTTCCCTCATATTCCCCCAAGTCTCAATCCTAGGATGTCCAGCCTTCTCTCCGTCCTCGGTGCATGTTCGCCACCACAATTTGGCGTCGCCAGTTAGAAACATACTGGCAATCGAGACTTGCCTATGAGTAGGAATCATGGTAGCTCGAAAATATTCCTCCATCTCCCAGATGAAATTCTCCAGATCTTTTGATGATCGGATTCCACTGAATTTCGTTGGCTCCGGCACCTTAAGCCTTCCTGGGGATTTCGGCTACCTGGTCAGCAACAAAGTGCTGAGGCTGGTTTAGTACTGCCCGCTTCAGAAGAGCCATTTCTGAACGAATTTCCTCGAAACCTGCCCTGAGATTCTCCACAATCTCAGCCAATCCATCCTCATGCACTGCACTGGATTCCGGTGCATCAGCAACCCGTTCCACCATACCGGCTAGGGTTTCCAACCGATTAAACACCGGTGATTATTATCCTCACCATTGGTCGTCCCTCCAACCAACACCTCCAGCCATGCCACCCTCTCCCTGAGAGCATCCGTCGATCGTGTGTCCATGTGATCGAATCAGCGAACCACTGTTGAATGCGTGCTGTCCCTCAATTGCACTTGAACTTGGTCGTAAACGCAGCTCTGATACCTCTGTCACGGGCCTGATTCAAGGACCCAAAATTTTTCGCCCTAACCAGTCCGCGCGGCGTATTCTCGACCCGAGAACACCAGCCTAACACCAAGAATGCAGTCTTGAAGAGACTACGGAAGCCTGCACGCCAACACCAAACCCGTGTTCGGCCAACCTCAACACGCCCGAGGTTGCTGCCTTCAACCCTTCGCTCAATCACCCGTGTATTGGCACCGCACCAAACACCAACACAGCACTTCTGGCTACCGACACGCCTTGCCGATAGGCTGTTCCAGAAGTCAAACAGCACCCCACACAGCACTGCCCGATCGCCCAGCCAGCAACACGCCCTGGGTTCGTGCCCTCTGCCCTTGCTCGTCTCAGCACTAGTCCACTCTACTGCGTGCCTTGTAAACCTCGACCGCGACCTCGGATACAGAAGTTCCCTGCCTAAAACGACAGCCAACAAGCAAACCACAGATTACGGGAAAACACTTCCTAACCTTATATCATTCACCCGATCATAAGGATTTTACAAGCACTCGAATTCTCCTCTCAAGCACTTGCTCGGCTCGTGGACAGCCCCCACAGCCTCGCCCAATGTACCCACAAATACAATGGCGCACCAGAATTACTCCCCGAGTAACTCTATCCCCGATTGCCAACACCAGCAATCTAACAACGCGTACCTGGATTCCAGCAAGCCGATGGAGTTCCAGCGCTCACCACGAACACCGGCTGCAGCAACTCCACGCTTCTTTCTCACCAGCCGCACCACACTGTTTTCTCCTTAGATCTGGCCTCTCAATCTCTTCGATCTCTCCTCAATCTCCTGATCTCCTGATCTCCAGATCTCTTGAGCAACCAATCCCGGACTCGATCTCTCCTGATCCACCGACCTCCAGAGACTCGATCCTCCTCCTCCGAGCGTCCTCCTCTCTGAGTTCCGACTCTGAACTCAAGAGTCTTCTCTTTGGATCTGGCCTGATTCCTCCTGAATCACACGCCCCTCTTTTCAGCATAACCCCATGCATATATATGCACCGCGCCCTTCTGATTTCAGATAACACCGGATCCTTGCATCTTTATCCACAAAGATCTGCAATCCCCACCGTATCCAGCAACCTAGCAGCACACCACGTCCAGGTTCTTCCCAACGGCCTTGTGGTTATCTTCAGAAGTCTGTTGCAGCATCCACGTCTGGATATGGATCATATCTTCCACCAAGATACACCCCCAGCAACGTCCATGGATGTTTATCACAAACCGCCTTGGCTGCACCGCTGGTCATCCCGTCTCGCCCACCGGCTCGACTCCAGCACCGTCCAGACTTGGCTCAACCTCCCGCAGCAACTCACCGACCAACTGCCAGCAATGGTCCACCAACATCGCCCTGAACCAGCACCACCGCTCGTGCATGCCCCTGCACTGTCGCGTTCACCAGCATCTGCCCGCTCGCGCGTCTGCACGCACACCCGCGCGCGCCCGCTCACGCGAACAGCAGCGCGCGCAATTGCGCGCCCGCGCACGCCCGTGCACCCGCGCGCCCACGCGCTCGCGCACCCGCGCTCGCGCAACAGTGCACCTGTCGGTCCTTGCTCGTACAGTAGTGCGCACGACCTCGCGCTCGCCCGCTACAGTGCTTGGTACAGTTTTCTAGCACGGTTCCGCTATTTTGCTCGGTACTAGCGAATGCTCGGCACCCTATGCTGCGTACTCGGCTCGGTAGCCTGCTCGGTCCACGGTTGCACCACAACCTCGATATGCCGACCCAAACACCGATCAGCAACAACTTGAGGTTTCTTCCTGGACTCGGCCACATGCTCGGTACACCAAATACCGACCCATGTGCCGACACCACTGCTGTAACTCGACGCCATGCTCGATCACACAGCTGCTCGTGCACCTCGGTTTGCAACCTGCAACTCAACACGGGTTAGCCTCCGTATGTTGTTTCCACCACTCGGATAGCCACCGCTACCCCATCATGGACGCGGGACACCTAGGGACAACACCTAAACCCTAGTTCCCGGCACGCCCATGAATCACGTCTGTGACATTCATCATCGTTAAATTAGGATCAGGACTGGGATCGTCCGAGATGATCCTCCCCGACTAAGATTTAGATACACAACACGCCCTAGCTGGCAGATCACAATTTTTATAATAATAATAATAATAATAATAATAATATCATCGTCAAATAATGCACACCTATCTATCTATCTTTATAATCTGTCTCCGGCGTTAGAGAAGGTGGAAAGCAAGAGGCGATTGCGATTTGGGGGTTTCTTTAATCTACTGCTTCCTAAGTTAACGAGAGTTTACCGTCCAAATATAAAAGGAGACTTGTGGTATGGTATACAACAGAGTTAAGAGGCAAGGAATTATGGTGGCGAGTTGACTTGGCCATACCCAACCTCTTACTCAACTCTCTTTTCCTTTAGCCCCAAACCAAAGAACAATATTGCCCCCCTCATGCGGACACAGAAGTACTATGTTCTTATTTGTGCTAATAATAGTAATAATAATTTATAATCATTTACTTCACCCTCTTATACCTAACAATGCCCACTCCTCCCAGTTTTTTTTTCTTTCTCAAAACCATAAATTAAGCAATTGTTATGTGCCTCATATCTACGAACATTAACAAGTCAGAATTGAATACCACTCTATTCATATTAAGTTTGTCACTGTACACAACGTAGAGTCCAGCCTTACATACTATATTTTTGTTTACTCTCTCAACCACTTGGGGTACGTGATAACCTTATTTTATTATTTTATGCAGGCTATTAATAATGGCTCAGGAGGGGGGCTGGGGGTGGGGTGGTGTCTAGCAGGCATGTATATATTGATCGGAGCTGGATCACGGTTTTGATTAATCGGCCCCCTGACCAAACCGACTGATACAAGTCCATTTTCGAAACTTTGTTCGGTACCACTTCAATTCGATCTGCAGTTCGGTTGAAATCAAAAGATAACCGACTTTATTTAGTTGGTTCGATAGATGGTTGGTCGAAACAGATAAAGAAGATTCTATCCGCATCACTTTCTTTCTTTCTTTTAATTCATACCTTTATATATCTCTAATGATCATTATATACGACAAAAATTTATAAAATTATCACTTTGGTTCAATCTATTAAAGATATTTTGTCTTTGTATGTATAAATGGAAGAGAAAGAGGCTTCATACATTATTTATTGGGCATCTAATATATATATATTGTCCCGAACTAGAACCTCACTCATGTAATTTTTTGTGATAAATTTATAATTAGCCTCTAATATGTACTAGCATATCTTCATTTCATAAATAAGATTAATTTAGAATAATTAAGTTTAACAATAAAGAGTGAACGCACATCATTTACCATTTTGACTACTTTGGTTAGAGTTTGGTTATCAATTGTAATTATTTTGGTTAATTAAATTACCTCACTTCGGTTAATTGAGTGTGTGGTTCGATTCACTTTTAATTAAATAGACCAAATGATTAACCCTAATATTGATTGTGCTTTATGTATGGGGCTATTCTCGCGTCAAAAAGTTATATCACGTAAGTTAGCTTTTAGATTAAGAAAAACTTGTGACACCTATTATAAGTTACTTTGGGCTTAAAGGGGCTAACATTATATATTTGTTATTTATTGTTAGGTAATTTGCTTAGATTGTAGGATTATTGTGTTTCAAATCCATCTATTTAGTATAGACACAGTAAATTGAACCATCTCATAATTCAAATATATTTACTAAGTAACATTTTAGGTCAGATCACCCTTGAACAGTCACCCGTTTGTTATACTATATTTACAATTTAATGGTATTTTCTCACTCAATGTCTTTCATACCCGGGCCTTTGTGTTTATGTTTTGAGGGGGAAATATTTTTTATAAAAACCAAACCAATCTTAAAAAAAACACTATCAACCAGCCGGTAGCCATTCCCGGCCAGTGGCAACTATGTCTGGCATTGTGGATCTAGGTGTCTTATCTAGCTAAGTTTAGTGGCGTCTAGCCTAATCTTGTTGTTCCGATGATCCTAGTAAGTAGGCATAAAATTAAAATTAATAAGATTTAAATAATTATTTTTTAGGCAAAAATTAATTGATCATTGTATTCTATACAGCTAACTAATTATTATAAAAAATGTTAAATGGATAATTAGAATTTTTATTTAAAAGACAAACAAATCACTAAAATTTATATAATATAAGAATTATGATATATGTTACTAAACATTTTTAAATGTACCCGTCGCATTGGATCTTTGGCCGGGAGTTGATTTTCGTTCCTTATTTTCCAAGAAAGCATAATGTTCACGGGGAAAAAAATGCCGAATAGACATGTGGAAAAATATATGTAGTACCACAACTTGGTACGTACTAACCACAACTAACCATCAAGCTGGGATGTGTACTGCACACTATCCATGTACTAGCGTACCTTCTGTGTTCCCACGGACGTACTCCTTCGGAGTTCTGCCTCAGCTTTATTACGCGATGCGTAAGCTCTCAATTCCTCACTCACCATGTAATTAAATGACCCACAATGTGATCCAACCTTGCCGGAGCTCGATAATTTCATTGCTCAATTCTCGGCAACGAATTACTGGTCCGTTGGCTGTGCCAATCGTCCTCATGATCAGGAAATCAGTTAAGTAGCTAGAGAGGAGGCGCCATTGCCCAAGGCAGGGAAGAGGCATAGCATGGGAAGGTCACCAACAGACGCTCAACTCTTGTTGCCCTCTCCATGCACTGTCTCTTCCCTGGCTCTCTCTATTCCGGTCTTCCACCTTTTTCCCCCTTTTTTAATCTTCGTCTCCTTTGCAATTTATTTATATCAGCTTGTTATTGTTATTTCTTCTTATCTTTAATTATTTGCTGGGAAGTTACACAAGTCATATCCCACACCACGTAGGATCATGGCTAGAGTCATTATATACGGAAAACAAGCCTGCTCTAAATGACTAGTCATTTATAGATTGAGAAGCCTATGCGGCGCTACATGGTAAGAACGAACTCACCAGCCGTAAAAATTATAGATTTCAGCACACGTTTCGTTTGTTTCCCCAAAAGTGTTTATATCATGCACGTCAATTTATGTTAGTTTATTTTTTATTTGAGGTGAGATGATGCTGATTGCCGTTTACTGAGAAGACGGCCCTTTTAGGGGCATTAAACAGAGATTAGTATGTAGGGATCATATAATAATTGGAATGGGAAAGTACGGTGGAAGCAGCTAGCAAGGCAAATTTACCTGGTGCAGTCAGGGAGAAGAAAGATGATGGCGTTGTGGATATCTGTTATGGCGGCAGCTAAAGCCAGGTTGCGGAGGAGGCTTCTTTATCGCCTTAGCGACTTCCTTGCCCTCCAAAATGGAACATGGAATAAACATCTTATTATGAAAATATTTGCCCCTAAATATGTGAACAAGATACTTGTAGTCTTGTCCTCCCGCCCCCTCTCTATTCTAAGAAACAGCTATTCGTGTCTTTAATACCTGCACCCAGTCGCCGGAATGACAACATTGTTCCGGCAGTTAGCGGCCCGGAGCGTGCTGGACGATGTACTTAACCGATTATGGTCCATACCCTTTTTTTCTAAGTGATGTTTTTGTAAAAATGTTAAGATTTTAATACACAAAATCCCTAAACTCCATATTGTGTATTTACACAAGACAAATCAATAAAAATAAAAGATAAATGACATGCACAAATTAAAAGTGGAAACTTTCCCGTTAAAAGAAAACCACAACCAAATACATGAGATGAATAAAACTACTCCTTAATGAGTGAAACCACTCCCTAATACATGTGAAAAATTCCACCTAATATAAGTAAAAAATTATACTCAAATGTGAAAAATTCAACCCAAATAAAAGTAGAAAACTCTACTTAAATGTGGAAAACTCCACCCAAATAAGTAGCATTACTCTCAATTACAAACTATAGACAAAAGGTAGAGAAAGAAAAGAAATTAACCACTATTGATCTTGTCGAAGAACCCGAAGTCATGTCTTCACCTCACAACGAACGATTTCTCTTTCTTCTCCCACATGCACAATTTCTCTTTTTTTCCCACATGCATTACCATTGGTAACCCTATTTAGATCTTCAACCTCTCATGTCTCCTTTAAAGGAAAACACTCCATGGAACTTCCCTAAAGAAAAAGCATACCCAATATATATGTGTAATCTCATATTTATAAACTAGAGATATGGAACACCTCTTCAAAATGAAGAGCCAACTCCAAATACTATTTGAGCATTGGAATTCTTACCAATGAGTCCATTCTCGTATTTCACAAATTCTCATTAAATTCTTCATACCTCTTAGACTGCATTCATGTTTTCATGATTTCCCATGTGATTGAACACTTTCTCATGGGAGGGAATATCTCCAATAAAAAATAGCATTTTTTAACGTTTTAATTCTTCCTCTTCAATCTCTCCCTGGTGTGGTGATTTTGAAGAGATCTTACTGTGATTGTAATGACCCGCCTATTTCGAGCCACGAGCCAAATACTACTATATGGAACTAGGTGTCTTATCAATTAATTTTCAAGATTTTAAATAAACTCATGAGATAAAATTTAATATAACAAATGCTCAGAATAATCTAAGCCTCATGAACCAAACTAAAATCTCATTGTCATGTAAACAATCTAAAAGTATAATAACAAATAAGAAAAATCAAAAGTCCAATAACAAAGTCCACCAAATGTCCCGACTTTACCCATTTTTCCATGCTCACACTTGTGGAGGTAATTCCGCTTTAATGATAAAAACACTATGGTAGATAATTACAAGAAACAAGTTAATATATTCCACAACATCTAAATTTGAGTCTTTTAATGATTATAAGCATATACCGAGCTCTTGTTATGCCGGGAAGAGTGGCTACCCCATCGAATTACAATCTCATGTATGCACACGTAAGCTACGTGGCTCACGACTTGTATTTACCGATATTTGTTATTGTGTTACACTCTCAGTCACCCTCTCAGTATCACAAGTACATAATTAGTCGTATTGTGCCACTGTGCCCTGTCACCCCTTTCAACATAGGGGTAGGTATCACAAGTACATAATTAGTCGTATTGCGCCACTGTGCCCTATCACCCCTTTCAACATAGGGGCTTGTATTTAATCTTTCAAGAATTTTAAGAGTGCTGCCCCGTGTCGGACTGAGTCAATTCTTTGACCCAATTGCGCTTGATGCATGGTGCTCAAATGTGGGCTCAGGCCGACTAAGGCTCCCAAATATGAATATATAGCATTTCGAGTAATTATACGAACTTTAAATTGTTATGAAGCACCCGAAACTATGACATATGATCATAATATGGACAAAAATTCTCTAAAGCCTTCCCATTGTGAGTCAAATATGCTCACTTACTATCAAGAAGATGTTTCATTTAACATTAAGAGAATTCTCCTTTATATAAAAGAATATGTGTGGAATTTAAGAAGTCACTATATTAAATTTTTATAGAAAAAAATGTAATCACACATAACTATATTAAATAACAACCATTAGTGTGATAACGTAACAAAAAGACTATTGAGTTAATGCAAATGAGTGTAAGATTGCACTCACAACTCCCAATCCCAAAAATTTAGTAAATAAAACTTATTTAAAGTCATCCATAAATACCATTGTATCTGTACTCTAAAGGTTTTTCAACAATTTTAATAGAAAATTACTAGTGAAATTTGCATGATGGATATTGATACGACTCTGGAGCCTGAAAATTTTATTGGAAAGGATTTTAAGAGATGACAAAAAAAGATGATTTTTTGGTTGAAAACTATGAAAATTTTCTACACTATACTAATATTAATGATCACGAACTAGGTAAAACAAAAAATAGAGAAAATTTTAAGAAAGGAGATTAATTGTGTTGTGGATAGATTTTAAGTATTCTTGATGATAAATTATATGACCTTTATTATGAAACTAAATCGCCTAAGCAGATGTGGGAGTCCTTAAAAAAAGTATGGAAAAGAGGACATAAGGGATGGAAAGTACATTGTAAGAAAGTACTTTGACTTCAAAATGATAGAGAAAAAACTGTACATGAGCAGGCACATGAAGTTTAAAACCTTGTAGCCAAAATTATAGTAAAAAGTATTTAAATTGGTGAAAGGCTACAAGTTCCAGCTCTTATAGACAAATTTCATCTTTTATGGCATAATTTTAAAGTCAATCTCAAACATAGAAGAGAAGTTTTGACAATGGATGATTTGATGTTCTCTATTCAATTTGAAGAGAGATATAGAGAGAAAATTAAGAAATTTCATGTTTCTACTATTAGTGAGGTTGACCCTAATACAAATGTTATTCAAAGTAAAAACACTAACTTGAAGAGAAAAAATTAAAAAGGATGAAGCCTCGAAGACTAAGAAAGATGCTCCATTAAAAAAATAAAAGAGTGACAAAATTTATTATGTGTGTGACAAAGTAGGATAGTTTTCTAGAAAGTGTATTTGTAAAAAAGATTCTAAGGAAGAAAAATGTGCCCCAAAGTTACAAGCTAATGATGTTCAAGTGAAATTAGACGGAGTACCACAAGGTTAGTCATAACAAATTTTAAAATTAATTTTACTAATTCTTTTTCATTAGATTGGTACATAGATACATGTGATAATGCCCACAAACATTCTAAGCAGTTAGCGCCCTTGGGTGCTAGTGGATGATATACGTCATTGCAGTAGCCAGTGCCAGGGATCTAGCACCTAGGCGCCCAAGCCGGTTATGGTTTGTACTGGTTTAGATTTTTTTCCTTTTAAGTGATGTTTTCATGAAGGTGGTACCTATTTACCATTTTTTGTTCCTCTTTTATCTCTTTACCTTGTGTGGTGATTTTGAAGAGATCTTGGGTGATCAACTTTGGTTTTCTAAAGTTTTCTTCAACGATCTTATGATGTGACTGGTGGTGTAACACTCCGATTTTATCTGTAGAGCGAATCAAATCAAATTGATAAATTTTGGGATACTAATTCATAACCTATTAAAATGTATAATCGACATAAGAAAGACCTAACTACTCAACCATCAAAAGATGAAACCCAAAGGAATCTAATGCGCAAACAACACCATAATGGATGCAAGATACCTACGGCTTAGCTCATGTAAATAGGGCATCCTAAATGAGTCAAATTTATAAAGGAAACTAAGTTTTGGAGAAAATCTAGCAAGTGTCTTCCCTGTGAATAGGACAATAAAAATTTTTACACAATTTGTATAATTATCATTCAATCACAAAACAATCTCAGAATATTTCATAACATCAATTGGCATACACAGAAATATTTTCAAGGTGTTACATCACATTTACAATCCGTTCACATTATATTTAACCCAAATTTTACATTCATCAGCCTATTGCCTTGCTTGGCCTTTACATAGGCCTTTCTCTTAGAATTTCAAATTACAAAAGCTCTTTCAATTAGTGTTCCTTCTTCGCTTTGTGTACATGCATAAATAACATAGTCTTGCATATTTGGGTTATTTAATCATCAGTTCTTGAACTCTAGGGGGCTTAGAGAAACCTGCGCAAAATAAGTTGGACCTACATACCCCAGAGTATTTTGTTTGAAAAATTGAAGAAATACAGTTAGGTAAACGAAAACTAACAAAGTGTCATGGTATCATATTGTTAGACTAATTTTAATAGCATGCAAGTGTACATGGTCGTAACAAGTAATATAATGATAAATTAGATTATCGTTCCCACAGAGAGTTGAATTGTCTTAAATTAATTAAAGAAAATAAAATTAAGAACAAAACAAAAATAATTAACTTAACAGAATCTAAATACTAACTTTAAATTAAAAGAGAAGTCAAAATTATAAAACTCGTTCTAGAGTCGAATTTCCCTTAACATGATTTTAATCTTCATCATATCTTACTTTTATCTTTTATTCCCTCGGATTGTCGATCTAGGATAATTATATGACATGGTGGCTCCCGCTCCTTCATGCTTCTATTATTTTGCCTCAATTTCTACCTCCCGGTGATAATTGATTAATCAACAAAATAACGCATTAAGAATTGCCTTACAACCGCATACGGTGTTGTGTATCTTCCGATCACAACGACAAACAAGTCAAAAGACTCGTCGTATGATGAATTATCAATGACTAATCTAATTAATTTCTCCCGAAATCTAATTAAACCTCATGATCTAAAAATAGG